>MU853936.1:0-71740 GCA_033297225.1 Diplogelasinospora grovesii | reverse complement strand
CCATGCGTTGTGGGCCAAATGCGCCCGCATTCCTCAGGCGCCCATTCCACTGCTTCCGGCCTGCGGCCTGTCACGTGACATCCTTTCCTGGGGCATAGTTCAACTTGTGCATCCAACATGAGTTTTCATTTTGCCCAGAAATAAGCTAAACCCATAGGGGTTAGCAATTAAAGCTAAATAACTGCTTAAGGCCTAATTAGGTATAAGCTTAAGTATAAGCAGTTAATGCGTTTTTAATAGTTTTTAAACCTTTTATATAAAGGGTTTTTTACTTATTAAAGATAATTAATTATATCCATTTTATACCATTATTACGGTGTTAATCCTTTAACTTAAGAAAAAGCATTCGAATAATATTAATAATATAAAGGCTATATGTTTATCTTACTACTTACTTTATTAAAATGATTTCTTATAACGTTAATCTTTTTTCTCTTATTTTCTTTTATTTTTAATAGTTATTATATAGTCTTTTAACTTTATTTCCACTTATTATCGACACTATCGAGTTAACTACTTATAATATATTAGTAGCTTAATTATAAATTAAAAGTATTTAATGCTTATTATTTTCATTATATATAAAGAGGACATATCTTTTACTCTTTATAACCTTTAGCATCCTTTAATTAAGATAAGTATCGTTATCGTCGCTTTTAAAGATAATGTTTTACGTTTAAATAAGGGTTTTAAAACTTAATATTATTATTTTAATGCCAGTATTAACCTTTACATTTAAAAGCTATTCCTCATTTAAAAGCTTAGTTAAAAGATTAAATAAATAAATATAACAATTTACGATCTTTATATTTATAAGCGTTATATATAGCTTACTAAACTCTATTAATAACGTATTTATTTTTAAAAGGAGATTTAAGAAGTATATATTAATTATCTTAATATATATATCTTTTATCCTTATTAGCTTAAAGTAAAAAGCCGAGCATTTTTTAACGATTATTATATTATATTCAATAAGATTATAAAGGATTAAAATCTTCGTTTTTTAAGCGTGAATATTCTTATTTATAATATTTTTAAAAGCTCAGTTAACTATATCTTATTAAATTAATAATTATTAGCATTTATTATATATTTAAAAAGTAGTTATAATATTTAAATATTACTTTTACCTTATTAACTTACTAATATACTTAAAGTTAACGTTATGATATTTATTAGTTTAAAAGTAATTATAAATCTCTTATTTATTAGTTATTTATTTTTAATTTTAATTTTAATATTATTATTAATAGTTATAACTTTAACGTAATAAAGATAATAGTAATAATATTAGTTTAAAATACGCCGTTAAAAGTTACTAATTACTTTATAAATAAACCGTGTTAATAAATAGTTAAGTATAAAGTAAGCGAGAGAGATTAAGTAAGAGAGTAATAAAGTAAGGGTTTAAAAGTAGGAATTTAAGAATTTAAAGCTAATAAATATAAATGATCTCTAAAATAAAACGGATAATGTCTTACGGCGTAAAGTTATTAGCGTAATAATATAAGGAATAAAGCTAATTAGTGCGATTAATAAATATAAAGAAGGATAAGGATAATAACTTAAGTAAAAATTAAAGCATAAAAAGTTAGCTTATAATCAGTAATCCGATTGAAGGGTATTAATAAGTAAAAGCTGTAAAATGATATAAAGGAGGGTTAAGAATAGTACCTTATGTAATAATTAAAGTATAAACGTTAGCTTATAATAAGTGATTAAATTAAAGGGCGTTAATAAGTAAAAGATATAAAACGATATAAAGGAGGAAGATTAAGAATAGTACCTTTCGTAATAATTAAAGTATAAAAGCTAGCTTATAATAAGCGATTCAAATAATAAGCATTAGTAAGTAAAAGTTATAAAATGATATAAAGGAGGGTTAAGAATAGTACCTTATATAGTGATTAAAGTATAAAAGTTAGCTTATAATAAGCAATCTGATTAAAAGGCATTAATGGGTAAAAGATGTAGAATGATATAAAGGAGGGTTAATATCACGGTGCTAGGTTTAAGGTTTAAGAGAAAGACTTATTATTATATAAAGGAAGGAAAAGAGAGAGAGATTGTAAAGAAACTTTATAGCTTAGTTAAGTATATAAACTCGATGGGACTTTATTAAGGAGGTGCTTAACGGTTATTATAGTGACGTTGTTACTTACTTAATGCCGTAATAATACCCCCCTTTTAAAACGTAGTTATCCTTAACTATAATAAAAAATTCTGCCCCGCGCGAAAAATTTACCTTACTTTTAAAAACTTTTAACGGTTTCTTTATTATCATTATTTATAGGTCCTTAACGTTAATACGCGTTATCACTTAATTACCTTATTAAATAAAAGCGTTATTTTACTTATGGTTTTACTTTTTTCTTTCCTTTCTTACTTCCTTTACTTTTCTTTATATCTTTATATCTTTATATTATATAATTAACTCTTTTCTTCTTACTGAATCTTTAAGGATTTAAGATAATATTGTTGTTAATTAAGCCTTATATATATTGTTTTTATATTACTTATAAAGAAACTTTTACTTATATTAAGGTTTTAACTTTATCATTTTATATTTTTACTATTAACGCGTCCTTTTAATATAATTAGTATAATGAATGAAAGGATTTATATAATTTAGTAAGTGATTTTTTAATGATTTATTAGTAATTCCTTAATTATTTATTATTTATTTAGCTTTCTTTTCATTTTTTTATTTTTTTATAAGTTATTAATGCTTTAATTAATAATATAACAGATCTTTTTAAGATTTAAGAATTAATCATTACCTTTTCTCATTATAAGATATTTAATGAGTTGCTTAAAGATAACGAGCTTCAGGAATTTATTTTATTTTTATTCCTTATCCTTCATTAATAACTTATTAAAGCTTCGGTTACTTTAACAGCGGCATTTAATCGGGTTAAATAAACTTATTACTTTTAATATAGTATCCTTAAGACTATTAAGCTTAAAGTAGTTTATTTTCCCCGAGTTTTCTATATGTTTTCAGTTAAGTTTCATTAATTTATTTACGTTTTTAAGATGTAATAATTTAATACGAGTTTTTATTAAGCTGTCGAAAAGCTTAAACATATACCACTTATCTTTATTTTATACTTATGCCTGGTAGCTTTATTACTTTTATAAAGCTAAGTAGCCCTTTTTTTTCTTTTTTTTTTTTTAAGTTAGTATTTTAAGGTATTATTAACGAATCATTATAGTTTCATGCGAAGATTAGGACTTAAAAGTTCATAATTATGTTACGTATTTAAGTAAGTAATAATAGCTATTTTACTTAAGCTTACGTTAAATGAGATTTCTTTCAGGAGTTATTAATAATAATATAGGTTAATTAGGATTATAATAATATTATATATATAAATACGTTTAATAAGTTAATAAAGGATTTTAAGCATATATACTTTAGTTAAGGTTCTTAATAATATCATTAAGGTTTTAGTATTATAATTAAGTTTAAATATTTTTTTTTTCATATTTATATTTTTAGCTCGTTAAGTAGCTATAATAAAATTACTTTATAAGTTTTATTATTCGTTTTTTTCATCTTTAAAACTATTTTAAAAGCTCTAGCTTCTTTAAGTAGTCTTTATAAAACATTAAGATATCAGTATTATATTCTTATAGGTTCTCCACTAGTTTTTAAGTAAGTTAATATAAATATAGTTATTTAATATGGTATTTAAGGTTTTATAATATCCTTTACGAGTTTAAGATTTTTTTAAAATATTACTCCTCTTTTTATATGTTTTTTAGGCTTTTAAGGTTTATAAAGATTATTCTTTTTACTTTATAGTTAGCTTCTTCGTTAATTACTTCTTACTTTAATAACTTTAATTAGTATAATTTAACGAGTAAGATATAAAAAAGGGAGAATATTTAAGAGCTTACTAGGAGTTCAATAATGATAGCTTTAAAGTATACTTTTATAATTATAAATAGCCCTTATTATTTATCATTTAATTTAAGTAAAGGTTACTTAATCTAGATATATATTATATTAATTTAAACGTGATCTTTAATTATATATATATCGACGTTTATTTTATAAGTATTTACATAATATACGTATTATTTTTAAGCTTTAGTTATAAATGCTTTCACCCATATTATAACTCGGTCGATTTTATCGATTATTATTATAATATTAAGGAATTCTCGTTATTAATGTTTCGTTATAATAACGTTTATTTAATAACCTAGCTTCATCTTTATTACTAGGTACTATTTATAATTAATAAAAAAGGGAGATAATTTAATAGTTTTTAATACTTAATTATTTATTACGAACTTCGTTAAAAGTAATTATTATACTTAATTATCTTAATAAAACGAGTAAAAGGTATAGAGGTACTATTTTAAAGCATTATTTATAATTTCCATTTAACTATTACTTTTTAAATAAAACGTTATAAATACTTTAAAGCTGATATTAAGTCTTTAATTAAGTTCCTTTTAAAAGGTAAAGATAAATTAAGTGCTCTTATTTAAAACAATAAATATAAGTATATTATATAAGTAGTATATATCAGAAATAAAAGTATCTATAAAGGTTTTTATTAAAGTATTAAGTATTAAGATAAAGTATCATATTTTTATTAATTTATTTATAACGATTAAAATATATTTATATATTATTCTTTTATACTTATATAATAATAACGGCTTAATATAATTTATTAAGATAAAACTTTAAGGTTAAAAAGGAACTGATAAGGGTTTAAAGAAACTCATTAAAGCTTAGTGGGACCTTTTCATTTTAATGTAAAAGTAATAACCACGTATAAAAAAGATAATATTATAAGAGAGGTAAGGTTAAAAGTATATTTAGTGTAATAGGTTATATATTTTATATCAGCTTAAGTATCCTTTAAGTATGGAGTTATATATTTAGTAAAGAAGGTCGTAATACTTAATAAAGAGTTATTAAAGAATCTTTTTTTTAATAATTAATTCTTTACCATTTATAAACTTTTAAATATCTTCTTTAAATATTACGCGTAAAAAAAAGACTTCCGTAATTTAATCTTAAAACGTGGTTAAGTAGAGTTCAGAGGATTTATTTAAAGTCAGTTCCTTTATAAAAATAACGCGGAGGTAATCATTTAAAAAGAGGGCTATAAGATTATTTATAAGTCATTAGTTTATTAATTATATTTCATTTATAACTCTTTTATAAATATCGGATAATTATATTTTAAATACTTAAGTGTTTTTTTAATAATAAGTAAAAAGGAAGTTTAACACGTTAAGTATTTTTACGTTAAGTAATAATATTATAAGGATAAGGTTTAAAAGTAGTTTTTTTTTTTTTTTTTTGGCTTTCTTTAAGCTTTTAAGGTTCATACGGGGTTAAGGAGTAACTTAATAAGGAGGTTTTATCGATATTAAAGTATTTTATCTTAATTTTATAAAAGAGCGAGTTTTTAAATTATTTCATTATAAAGAGTAATAAAGTTAACAGCTTAATTAAATTTTAAGTTATAATAACGGAGTTATAAGAGGCTTAAAATAATATTAAGTCCTTTTAATGGTTAAATGAAAAGTGTTAACTTTTCATTAATATTTCTTAAGGTATATATAATAATATAATAGTTAAAGATTAACTTAACGATGATTTTATTTATAAAGTGAAAGGTATGATTTTAAAGGAGTTAATAAAGTTAAAAGTTATAAATATACGTAAAGGTAACGTTAATAAAACTAGTTAAAGAGTATTTAAAGTTAATTATTATTCGTATAAAAGTTATAAGGGAATTGCCATTAATTATAAAGGTGGATAAACATTAAATTAAGACTTATAAAATATATATATAAGTCTCCTCGATTTAAAGCATAAAGCTAACTTAAAGGTTACTTTTAATAATAGTTAATATTAAGGGTTAAGCTTTTCCTTAATATATAATTAAGGCGGTAAGTATTAATATTATTAAAGCTTCTTTTAATCATTATTTATTAAGGTAAGTTACGGCGTAATAGTTCATACCTTTATAATATATATAAAGGTCCTTTTATTAACGCTGCTTTTTTTCGGCTATTAAACGTAGTCTTTTAAGTATATTAAGGATTAAGCTGAGGTTTATAATGTTTAAGTCCGATTAAAGGCTATAATTTTATAATGAGGGGTAATAGTTTCGTTAGTAGTTTAGGTTTAATCAAAAGCTTTTATCATCGATATTATTTTATAACATCTAGTAAACCTTAATTTATTTAATAAAGTCTTTATTATTTAGGCAGTTAATAATTAAGATTACGGCTTTTATTAAGTCTTTTAATATTTTAACATTTAACGCTTCGATTTACCGGTGATTTAAAAAGTAATATAAGTTAGCTAGCTTTATAAATTAAGTAATAAAGTGTAATAAAGTCCGTAAATAACGAGTTGCTTATTATAAGATCTTTTATATCACGTAATAATTATCAGTATACGTTTAAAGTAATGCATATTTAATTAAGTATGTTGATTAAACTTAAATAATCTCGGATTATTTCCAATTACCTATAATAATCCTTAAGGTTAATAATAATAATATTAATAAGTCCTTATATCTTTATAAAGGCCTTATTAATAAGTTATTACGCGACGTAAATAATACGGTCAAATAGTTAAGGGTAAATACGTTAATTAATAATTATCTTTATCTAAATAACTATTTACTAATTAATATAAGCTTCTTAATAAGCCGTTAATATTATTATTATATCGCCGTAAATTAATAATGGTTTTACGCTATAAGGATAGGTGGTATTCTTACTATTAATAACTATTATAGTTAGGGTTATTAATAGTTAAATAAGTTATAGTAATATCATTATAACGAAGTTTAATTATTAATAGAGCGATATATTAACGACTTTTTAATTACTTAATTATTCATTTAAAGCTTTAAAAACGCTCCTTAAGAATACTTCGGCTTACAGGTTATTATAAATAAGGTTATATAACGTTTAATAATTATTAAAGAGTTCGAAAATAGTGAGGGTTAAGTAAGGTTAACGTTTTAATTAATTAGTTATGATAAGTAATAAGTTAAGAGTATTAAAGCTAAACATATTTAAAGTCTTACTTTATAGTATATTAAATATTATAATGATAACTTAAAGGGTTAAGGCGGGTTTTAATTAGTTAAATTATTATGTTAAGTATATATAAAGTGTAAGATAAGGGTTAAAATGTTAAGGTTTTCTTTACGAGTATTAAAGTTAAGGTTTTAAGATAGTCGGTATTATTTCGTTAGGTTTTCATAAGGGAGGTTTAACGTGACTAAGGTTATTTGGTCGTTACCCCTTTTTATTAAAGGTATAATAAACTATTATGGTGCTAGGTTTAAGGTTTAAAAGAAAGACTTATTATTATATGAAGGGAGGAAAAGAGAGAGAGACTGTAAAGAAACTCTATAACTTAATTTAGTATATAAGCTCGGCGGGACTTTATTAAGGAGGCGCTTAGCGGTTTTTATAATGACGTTACTACTTACTTAGTGCCGTAATAGTTAAGAATGGTACTTAACGTAACAATTAAAGTATGAAAGTTAGCTCATAATAAGCAAAAGATATAAAATAATATAAAGGAGGATTAAGAATAATACTTTACATAGTAATTAAAGTATAAAAGTTAGTTTATAATAAGTGATTCGAGAGAGGGGTGTTAATAAGTAAAAGATATAAAACGATATAAAGGAGGGTTAAGAATGGTACCTTACGTAATGATTAAAGTATGAAAGTTAACTCGTAATAAATAGTTTAATTAAAAGGCATTAGTAAGTGAAAGATGTAGAATGATATAAAGGAGGGTTAAGAATGATACTTAACGTAACGATTAAAGTATAAAAGTTAGCTCGTAATAAGCAATTTAAGAGAGGGAAGTTAATAGGTGAAAGATATAAAATGATATAAAAGAGAGTTAAGAATAATACTATACGTAGTGATTAGAGTATAAAAGTTAGCTTATAATAAGTGATTCAAGAGAGGAGAGCTAGTCGGTATAAGTTATATAAAGGATTATGATAATTATAGTTTATTATATAAAGGCTTTTATAAAGAAATATAAAAAGGTAAGGCTTATTATCTTAAAAAAGAATGTAAACGGTAAACTTACCGATTCACTACTTAAAACTGTTCTCGAACCTTTAATCCCTTAAGTAATTACTTTAAGATTTACCGCTTTATAAATACTATTTATTCTAATATTATCTCTTTCCTTATTTCTTAAGCTTTTATTATTATTATCCACCTTATTTTAATTAACAAACCTTATCATATTACTTATATACCCTTACTCTTAAAGTATTCTTTTATATAATTTACTACTTATATAATTCGTTACTTTAAGCTTCAATATATTAAAAGACGTTAGCTTTTACATACTTATCGCCTTACTATCTTTATATTATTAATTAAATTATCGGCATTTTACAAAGTAAATAAACTTTTTACGTGCTTTTTAAATATTATTACTTTATTGCTTAAGTGCGTGTAATAATAGTTAAATACTAACTTTTTATCCCTTCCCTTTATTAATACTTTTATAATCCTTATCTTACTTTAATTAGTTTCCTTTTCATTATTTATAATAAAAAAGAATCTTCAGACAATATTAACTGCTATTCTTATATTCACTTATATTACTTAAACTAATAAAAGTATGTAAACTATTTTATAAAATGCTTACTTTTAATTTAAAATCTACTTACTTATATTATAAGGCAGCTACGTAAGCGGTTTAATTAATTATTAATAATTACTTTATTCAACTCATGCCAATTAAGCAGTGGAATTCAGAGCGCTATTTTAATAGTGTAGAGCTGGAAAAATGTATTCAGCGCAGCGCTATTCTGTAAGCCGCTCGGCACTGCACTTCTCTGTGTGGAGCCTTGGTTCGTTGGGTTATGCTGAGCTAAGCAGACGTCTTCCACGAACCCACGTAAGCCATCCTCCTGCACTAGCTTGTGAGATTACCGAAAGAGAATCCAGTCCCAGAAAACGGGCGTGTTCCAACCGCCGGCTATTCCTTTCCGACCCAGCCAAATACCAGCCTTGCTCTAACCTCCCGGTCTCCCTTGCGAATGTAATACTTGACGGCGCGATATCGCTTCCCGCCGATTTGGCAGAATCCCCAGAACATGTTATCCTTAACACCGGCCTTTTCGCCGCTGCCGGCGAAATGGCCCGGAACCCCCTTTGGCCCTTCCGCGATCCAATCCTTGAGCAAATACGGATCCAGTGGCTCCCCAGTCGGATGTTTGGGCTTCGAGTCAGACGACAAATCAACCCACCAGGAGCGTACGCGCACCTCAGCGCCGAAATACCCGCCGCCACCCATGATCACCTCTTTGCCAGTTCCATCAAAAGCGTCGGCCTGTCCTTTGAGGCCGGCAGCAGCCTTGGTGACAAGAAGACCCTGGATGCCGTCTGCATTTGTCGTCTCTTGTACCGTTTCAGTAACATTTACCATCAGCATGATTTTGCGGATAAGGAACGGGACGCCCTGGATCGTGAGCGCTTCTTCCAGGTTATCTGACAGCCCTCTGTCCTGTTAGGTGGAAGCGCGCACGTCAGTCAGTAAATCAGCGAGGGCAGAGAGGAAGAAAGACACTTACAAGAACCCATTTGCCGGTTAGGTTGTTGATGGTTACGTCCTTTGGTGAGGCCATGATGGGTTGCGACTGGTAGTGTTTAACTTGTCGTGTGTGCGTGTGACTGCGGAAGCCCTACACTTTGATGGAGCTTCTGTTACAGAGATGTGTAATATAGCATGCTGGTGTTTTAAATAGGTAAAATTCGGGGTTTTGAGGGCAGGTGCTAGCTAGTTGGTGGTGTGGTTGAAGGTTATGAGGTAGGGGTGTGTGTATAGAAACTTTTGGTAGGTGTAAGCAATACTCCTCAATAGGATTGAGTGCTCGGGCAGTAACGCAATCGCTGGTGACACAGCAGTAGTGGGGGCTGACCGGATGCAACCGCGCGAATGGAAAATGGCCCGACAGCGGGCAAAGGATTCATCCTTGTCTGCTGACCGGATGAAATATCTCACCTGCCGAAATGTTTGCTAAATCCTTCCTTCCTTCAGGTTCAACTGCCCAAAAATTGAGGGATTGCGGGATCACCTCCTCGCAGAACGCCGTACCTGTAATTCGGTTTTGCTTGCTCTGCACAGTACCAAACAAATTCTCATATAGCTGATTGAGCGACTGCCGCAACATAGACTGCACGGTTAGTCCACATACGTCTCCGTCTTCACTCGGCTTTGGGAAAGTGACATCACATCGGCGACAATGGCTGCTCATCACGGCTCCGCTGGCTTGGGGATGAGGGTGGGCATTATTGGCGCGGGCCCGCTGGGCGTGGTAGCCGCCAAGAACCTTGCCGAAGAAGGCTTCGAGGTGACCGTCTTCGAGCGCGCCGAGGGTGTCGGCGGTCTATGGCGGCAAACAACCAATACGCAGCAGACTAGCGTGCTGCCAAACACGTTCACCAACACTTCGAAATTTACGGTACGCTTGTTCGGGTCATGTTAATAGGCAGGAATCACCGCTGACGATGTGTAGGGGGCTATGGCGGACTTTCCGATGCCAGACGGTAATTATACTCAGTCCCAAACATCCTCTTCATGAGACCGTGCTAAGATTGTGAGCAGATTATCCAGTGCATCCAAGCGCAGACCAGATACAAAAGTACTTTCAAGGATACGCCAAAGCTTTTGATATCAAAAGGCATATCAGATTCTCGACAGAGGTTGTTGCAGTGGCTTACGATAACGCTACCAAGACATGGCGCTTGACTGTCCGCTCAGTTGGTAGTCCGGATGAGCGAAGCGATGAGACTTTCAACTTTGATCGTCTGGTTGTCGCCACGGGTTCTTTCAAGAAACCTCTGATTCCGGACATCAAAGGTCAGGAGCAGTTTGAAGGCGAGATCCTCCACTCGCAAGCTTTCAAAGATCCGACCAAGTACAGGGACAAGACTGTCGTGGTCGTCGGACTAGGCAACACTTCGGCAGACTCCATCTCGGCTCTCATTGGTGTGGGTGTCAAGAGATTGATTGTCTCTCACCGCCACAAAGCCGTCATTATACCGCGGGTCACCAAGGAGGGCAAGATCCTCGAGTTCACGCTCACATTCCGACTCCTTATGCTGATTTACTGGCTCCAGAAGATCAGTAAAGGGCTGGCTGCGACCATCGTGGCGAGTGAGTTTAATAAGCTCCAAGATGCAAGTTATCCAGCCTTGAGAAAACACCGGGCATGCGCAAATGATAGAAAATTGCCTGCTGCCCACAGTGTCCAGCCGGTCGTCAGCGACGATCTAGCAAGCCATTTCATCGAAGGAAGGTCAGTAGTTGCGTCTTTTTTGGTCTCCCAGGGTCCAGTCTTTGAACTGGGTGCTGTTGTCAGCTTGCGACTACTAGCTCGAATGATCTCAGCTGCCGCATGACACCTTTTACTGACCAGAGATGATAGGTTGGAAAGTGCACCCGGCATCACCGCTATCAGCGGCCCCAGATTTATCAGGTTTGCCGACGGCACGGAAGCAAAGGATGTCGATGTTATTTTGCTGTGTACTGGCTTGCAACCTGATCTGGGTTCGCTGATGCCCAGCGAATTCGACCCTTACAACCCCAGCCTCGCACCCAAGAGCTTCGGAATCCTCCCGTCGCGTTACACCGACGAAAGACGAGTCGCTCGGTTGTACCAAGGCTTCATCTCGCTGCAGTGTCCGCATCAGCTGGCGTTCCTGGGATCCTGCATCGCAAAGCGGCCCAACTTCCAACTCTACGACTTGATCACAATGGCCCTGGCACAGCTCTGGGCTGGCAACTACCCATTGCCGTCACAAGGCGAGATGGAACGCAGTGCTGATGACTTCATGCACGATCTTGCTGGGCTGATCAAGAAGGGCGACGTCAAATTGACGGGCATCATGGGTGCGATAGAGTACGATCAATGGCTGAACGATGTCGCGGGGACACGTCTGTACTCTCATCTAGGCAACTGGTTCAGTTCGGATTGCTGGAGATTATGGTGGAACGACCGCAAGCTCTACAAGACTCTGGTGGGTGGCATTGTTTCGGCCCATATGCTGAGACTCTTCGACAGCAAGGGCCGAGGTAGGAAAGCTTGGCCTGGGGCGAGGGATGCCATCATGGAGGCCAATGAGCGTGCCAGGAATTGGAAGTCGGAGCACTTTGAGGAATGGAAGTCGGAGCACTGGAAGGGCCAGAAAAAGGGCAATGCGTAGATTTTTCGAGAGTGTATTTCATTGTACTGTAACCATTGGCTCAAGTCGAGGTAACATGGATAGATACTACGTGCTTGTGTTGCTAGCGCCATGATTGAATCGTCTCGTCATACATTTCATATACTTCTTCTATTTCAACCTCCTTGCCTCAGACAGAGAAGCGAGGTTACGTATTCAAGCGAGACAGAGACTGGAAGCCAGCTGCTTGACTAGACGAGGTGAACTTTGTACATGTTAAAACCGATATGAAGCAAAAGATGTTCATCACAAGCTCACTTGGAAAGAATTAAAGATGGAAGAAGGCAGAGAGCTGAGGCGTGTGTGCTATATTTATTGTTCCTCTGATATCCATGGAATAATTATCTGTCAGCCACAATAGTTTGCCTACCGTTTGCAATGACTACCTACCACCTAACTCCGTTTATATGTACAGAGAAAGAGAGAGAGTAATGAAACAGGGTAGTAGCAAGTGCCTAGGTACTGCTGACCAACACCCACTCAATATTATATCACATATCACCACCAAAAAGGAGCATCCATTGCAGAAGAAATGTAATTAGCATCTAAACTAGTAATGATCCATCTATATTGTAAATGAAAAAGCCAAGTGTTCATGTAGCAACGAAGTAAACTTAAGAGCGTAGTGGCGAAATAAGTCATCTGATAACTCCAGTCCATGTCGCAGGGTTTAGTAATGCCCTGGTCCCCCCAACTCGGTACATGTGAGATGTAAAAAAAAAACAGAAAGAAAAAACAAGGAAAGTTCAAGTGGCGCAACACCAACGCCGTGAGATCCGCTCTGAAAAAAGTCAAAAGAAAGCCCCCCAACTCAGTAATTGACATCATTGTCTCAAACAGCTACAGCTGTGCCTTCTTGCAGAGCTCTGATCGCCTCGACAAGATAATCCACCAGGCGCTGCACCGTCGCCGAATCAACCACCTCCTCAAAATACCCAGCAACAATGTGCAGTTCATCATCATCACCCTGGGGCTCAACAATGACCCAGACATCCGTAATATTAGCCGGTGTTGCCTCGTAGGCTATCCGGCATTCTGCGCCATGCATCATAGTGCTGTGGCTCGCGTCCAGAGGCCGGTTCTGGTACTGTAGGACGGTGCTGAACCTGGGACGCTGGTGGTGGTCGTCGAGCGGCCAACTGGTGCATTCCCTGAAGATGGTTTCGAACCCGAGGTGTTCGTGCGGTAGAGTCGAGACCTGCTGGGCTTGGACCTGGGCGAGCACCGTCTCCCATTCGGCGGATGAGGCATCAACCCGGACTGGAACGAAATTGACACAGGGTCCAATCACTTGCTCGATGCCGTTCACGGGCGCTGATCGACCCGAGATGAGATGACCGAAGACGACGTCGGTCCTCCCAGTCAGCCTGGCGAGTGCCATGGACCATGCGGCCTTGACGTATGTTGCCGAAGTCGTCCCAGCGCGACGGTGCTTGAAAGCGGGGACGACTGATCTGATGGCGTTCCCTGCCATCCATTGCCCTCTGTTCAAGTTGGCAGAAGGACGCGGTCTTGTTCCAGGCAGAACGGGCATGACCGATTGATCAAGGAGCCCGCGCCAGTAGTCGGTAGCGGATTTTTTGTCCAAGGATCGGAGAGCGCTGATATAGTACG
This sequence comes from Diplogelasinospora grovesii, assembly GCA_033297225.1. Lineage (NCBI taxonomy): Eukaryota > Fungi > Ascomycota > Sordariomycetes > Sordariales > Diplogelasinosporaceae > Diplogelasinospora > Diplogelasinospora grovesii. Next base: position 57,859 of record MU853936.1, on the reverse strand, counting down.
ACATTTGTCTGCGATCCAAGTTGTTCATGTGACCCCCCTCGAGTTGTTGTAGCAACAGTGGAAGTGAGAGGCCGTCGTATTGCGCATGCGACAACCGGATGATTAAAGTGTCGCTGGATGCTCCCTGCACGAACCAGGCCTTGAGCGGTGGCTCGTTCAAGGCTAGCGCTTTGCGCCGCTCGTTCTTGATGAGTGACTGGCAGAAATCTGCCAAACTTTCCGAGCTGGGCACGCATTCTTCTTGGAATGGGCCGATGAAGCCATCAAGGATGGCCTGGTACGTGCGATCATGATACTGCACAAAGGTCGCTCGCATCATCTCGGCTGTGTCCACGGCGTGCTGGTAAGCTGCGCGGACGGAGGATTTGTCCACCTTTTGATCGAATGCCATGGTCATGTACATGACAAGACCTGCATTGCCTACAGGGAGAGTGTGTTCGGACATGGCAAGAGCCTGGAAGTCGGTAGTCTCGAGGATCGCTCCCACCTGATAGTTTGGCAGGATAGCTTTGATTGCTTCCTGTGTCACAACGTCCACCTCCTCCTCGCCGCCACTATCTTTGTGGTTGGTACCATTTACATTTACCAGATGAGCAGCGGCATTTTGTTCGACGCGTTTGCAAAGATCGCGCAGGACAGGGCTTTGGAACACTTGAGTCACTGTCAAGTCCATGCCGGCTGACCTTGCTGCTGAGACGAGCTGCATTGCCGACATGGAGTCTGCGCCAAGGGTGAAGAAGTTGTCCTCGAGCCCGATTGTGTCGACATGCTTTCCCAGGATGGTGGACCACATTTGGGCAAGTTCTTGTGCGACCCCAGGCAGCACCTCCTCCGCCTTGGCCCTAGGCTCAAGTTTGGGACGATAAGTCTCGAGAACTTGGTCTGTCATGCTCGCGAGTACTTGGCGAATGGCTTTGCGGTCGAGTTTGCCCGAGTTGTTTAGTGGTAATGCCGCCATGGGTATGAAAAGGTCCGGTACCATGTACCTTGGTAGGACTTCCCTCAACTTGCCGCGCAGCTGTTGGAAAAGATCCTGGAGTGCCTCGGATCCCGTTAGGTCTAGAAGACCATTTGATAACTCCTCAGGCATCATCCCGCTGAAGCTCTCCTTGTCGAGCTCTATCGCTGCGGCGAGTGTTCCTTCCCGGCGACCGGCGGCACCCCTGGAAGGGATGAGAGTCACGGCTGCGCGGCGAACATGTGGCAAAGACCGCAGCACCCAGTACTCGATCTCGGCCAATTCCACCCGCTGACCGCGTATCTTGACCTGCGTATCCCTTCGGCCGAGCATGTTGTATGTACCATCGTCATTTTGCCGCACGAGATCGCCTGTGCGGTACATGCGCCGATTGCGGCCAAGGTCATAGTGCTGAACAAAGTCCGGGTCGATAACAAACGAATCCCTTGTTTTGGCTGGGTCGTTCAAGTATCCACGAGCGAGGAATGGACCTTCGATGAGTAATTCGCCCGCGACACCAGGTGGACAGAGGCGGTTATGGTCGCGTGGATCCACAACCCAGAAGCCTAAACCTGCTAGAGGCCGTCCTATCAGTGACGCGTGCTTCCGGTGGATGAGAGGAGGCGAGCAGGTCGAATGGATTGAACCTTCCGCCGGCCCATAGGCGTTTAATACGGTTGCATGACCCGACCAGAGGTCCACAACAGCAGGCGTCACAGGCTCGCCAAGTAAAACCAGAGTTTCGACAGTTGGCATCTTGGTTGGTTCCAAAAATTCCGCCACAGTCGACGTCAAGGACATGAAGTTGACACCCGTTGCTGCTATATAGCCTTCGAGATTGCTCATGCGCTCGTCTTCCGAGGGCACACACACACAGCCGCCGTAGTGGAGAGTTGTGAAATTCTCCTGGATCGAAACATCAAAGGTATATGCAGCGAACTGCAGGACGCGTGAGCCAGCATCTAGACCAAAGGCTGCTCCGTGAGCTTGAGCGCTCGCCGACAAAGCACCATGCTCAAGCACAACGCCTTTTGGTACACCTGTGCTGCCAGAGGTATAGATGATGAAGGCACCGTCGCTTGACTTGGGTTGCCGCGTGGTGAATGATCCGCTCGAAGTTGAGGCAAGGTCGCCCAAGAATGAGGATTCGATGGTGAGGACATGCATTTCCTTATTTGCCAGGCGAAGCGTCTGTTGCTCATCGGCAAGCACAAATCGAATTTCGGCATCGCGCATGATGCCTTCAACGCGCGCAAGAGGCAGCTGGATACCAAGAGGCACTACTGTTGCCCCAGCTCGGAGGATAGCTAGCATAGCAACCACGGCCCATTTGGACTTGGCCATAGAGAGTCCTACGTTGGCTTCTGGCTCGACGCCTATTGCGACTAAACGATTCGCAAGCCGGGCAGACCATCGGTCTAGCTCTGCGTAAGTCAAATTGCCATCCCAAGCGCACACAGCCTCGGCAAAGGGCTGTTCTAGTGCCTTGGCCAGGACACCGTCATGTAGGCATCCTTCGGGTCTCGGTGGCATCTGTCCGTTCTTTGCTCGGATCCGGCTCACATCTGATGGGGCCAAGGTTTGGATATCGCTAATCCGCAGGTGTGCCTCGGCTTGCGCGAGTTGTGCAGCGACATGAGCAAAAGATTCCAGAATCCGCTCCATGGCCTGCGCTGATATGACGGCTTGATCAAAACGAGCTTCGACTGTGACTTGACTTGGATCCTTGGCCATGATACACTCGACGGTCAGCGCAGAGCTATGGAAAGGCTCAGATGCTAGAGGCTGCGGCACCAATCCAGGAAGGGCACCCGAGTCGTCGTCGGCTCCGCTTAGTGATGGCTGGACAATGAAGACATGGTGCAAGTCAAGTGCTGGCACGAGGTCTGGCACAAGTTGTTTGATGCGCTGCAGACCGGTGTGCTCGAAGGGCATCATTTCGATTGCCTGTTGCTGCACCTTGTCGAGAAACTCGCGTACGCCTGTGTTGGGATCAACATGAATTCTCAGAGGCACAGTAGTAACTGTCGGGGCGAGCATGTCCATTATCCCGGCGACAGGGGCGTTGCGACCGGAAAGGGCGGCGGCAAAGATAACTTCATCAAGGCCGCCAGCATACTGGGCAATAACCAAGGCCCATGCTGCGCGCAATAAGGCTGCCACATGAGAATTCTGATGCTGACCCAACTGCAATTGTCGCGTCCGTTGCTGTGTTGGTCTCGGCTGGTAGTTGGGGTGTGGGAGCGGTGGGAAGCCAGCAGCCACCTCGCCGCCTGACAACTGACCTCGCCAGTAGCTTGCAGCCTTGTCATTGTTGGCGTTGTTGCCAATATACGCTATGAAGTTCGAGAACGGCACCATGGGAGGCAGCGTCTGTTGTTGATAGGCCGCTGCGACCTGTTGGAACAGCATCTGCATGCTGTAGCCGTCGTACATGCCATGGTGTGCAGTCCACACTAAGTATCGCTTCTTCCCGGAGGAGGATGGAGCCACCACATATCCAAGTCGCATCAGGGGCTGGCCGTCTGCCATTCCCATGGCACGGTCCTTGTCGAGGTAGGCGTCCAGCGAGTTGCTCGTATGCCATGGAATTTTGATCGTATCCTTGACAACAACTTGTAGGGACCCAGAGCTTCGTCCAAGGACAATTCTTGTCCGAAGAATTGGTGCAACTGCGGCCACCTGTTGCCACGCAGCCTGCAAGCGAGTCGCGTCGATCTTGTCGTCAAGGGCGAACAGTTGGCGGCCAACGTATGCAGTGGATCGACGAGCGGTTGCGATCGTCAGACCTTCCTGCAGCGGTGTGCAAGGGTACACATCCTCTATCTGCGCTGGAGCTACCCCACAGCGCTCGGCCACGTCGGCAAGGAGTGATTGCAATTTATCCGGTTGCTCGCGCGTACTAACTTCTGTCCACAGTGAGAAAGGAGATGGATCATCCTGTCCTTCGGCCTGGCCTAGGACGTCGGTGTCTGACGATTGCTCCAGGACGTTTGCAAGGTCCTCCAGGCGCGGATGTGCAAAGACATGGGCGACAGTCAGCGAAAATGCGGCGTCGCGAGACAATTGCACTAGCCTCATGGCCATCAACGAGTCACCACCAGTGTGGAAGAAGTTGTCGTTGGCTCCAATGGTGTTCTCAGGTCGGCCCAAGACCTTGGCCCAGAGACTCCGAAGCTGTCGTGCAGTCGCGCTCGACACCTCTGCTTTGATGCCAGTGCTGGGGAGGTAGCCCTCCAGCGTGCCTCGACTACTCAATGTGGCGATGGCTCCCTGGATCGCGCGTCGGTCCAATTTTCCAGACGTGTTGAGAGGCAGATTTGCCATGGGTATAAACAACTCGGGGACCATATAGCGTGGCAAGACCCCCATCAAGCTGTTGCGGATTTCTTCAAATGTATCCAAAAGGCTTGGAGACGGCTCCAGGAAGCCGTCCGCGTCCGCCTTCATCCCGCCAAGGCCCTCCTCGGTGAAATCCACGGCCACAGCGAGCACGCCTTGGTCTCGAGCAGTGCCAAGTTGAGCAAGCATGGCTGCAGCAGTGCGGATTTCAGGGCGTGATCGGACCACCCAGTACTCAATCTCGCCCGTCTCTACACGCTGGCCCCAGATCTTGACCTGCATGTCGCGGCGTCCGAGTGTGGTATAGGTGCCATCCTCGTTTTGTCGCACCAGATCTCCGGTCCGATACATGCGCCGGCCGGACTTGTCGTCGAGTCCGCAACGAGCAAGGAAGCTGGGATCAGTAACAAAGGACTTGTTGGTCTTGACGGGATCATGCAAGTATCCTCGGGCGAGAAGAGGTCCCTCGATAAGGAGTTCACCTAATTAGGTAATTGCAGAAGGGCGGAAGGTCAGCGAGTGTCTTCTTGACAGTAGTAAGTGGTGGCTGGTTAAGTTCATACCTGGAGCTCCGATCGGGCACAAGCGATTGTACTCCTTGGTATCGACGACCCAGAAGCAGCTTGCCAGAGGCACACCAAGAACAGGGACTTGCTTGTGGTTTGTCATGGACCGAGGCGAGCAGGTAGCGTAAATACTGCACTCTGATGGGGCGTAAGATTCGAGCACCGTCGCCTGCTCTTTCCACAAGTCAACAACGGCAGGCTTGACTGGCTCGCCCATAAGGATGACAGTCTTGACTGCGGGCAGTCTTGCTGGGCTTAAAAGTCCGGCTAAAGTCGAGGTCAATGATAGGAAGTTGACGCCCATATCGAGAGCTGCCTGCTCCAGGTGGTTCAATCTCTGGTCTTCGGACGGGATGCATACACACCCGCCGCGACACAGCGTGGTAAACATCTGCCATGACATGACGTTAGCATTGACATTCATACCTGCACAGGGACAAATACGCACCTCTTGGATCGTCACGTCAAACGTATGAGAGGCGAACTGCAAGACTCGCGAGTGTCTACCAACCCCAAAAGCCGCACCGTGGGACTGAATACTCGAGCACAAGGCACGATGCTGGAGCACGACTCCCTTGGGCTGACCAGTGCTTCCGGATGTGTACACCACCCAGGCGGCGTTATTCGTGTCGACTTGAGGACAAATGAGTTGATTAGTGGGAGGAGCAGGAAGGGTGTCGAGCAACCTTGAGTCAACCTTGATGAGTTGGGGCCCTATGCCGGCTAGTCGCTCTTGCTGTGCAGCGTCGACGAGGACTATGGGTGCTTTTGTATCGTCCAGGACTATTTTCAGTCGCGCCAAGGGCTGTTGTGTCGCCAATGGCAGGACTACGCCGCCTGCTTTAAGGGTTGCTATTGAAATACTTTGTTAGCCTACGAACTATCCGTCGCGCACAAGAACTTCTTCTGGAAGCTTTTGGCTGGGGATGTCAATGCTGAGGATTATGTGACTTACCTAGTATGGATACTGCCGCCCAGCGGGACTTGTCCATACACATGCCAACCATAATCTCTGGTCCAATTCCAAGGCCAGAGAGATGATACGCCAGTCTGCTAGCCGCCTCGTCAAGGGCCTGATATGTCATTGTGCCGTCCCATGCGTATATGGCCTCGGCTGCGGGCTGGGAGGCTGCCATCTCCTGGAAAAGCGAATGGATACAAGTCTCTACTGCGCTGGGCACCCGGGCGTTGGTGCTGCTGATTTGCTTCCGGTCCTCCTGGGAGATGAGCTCGAGGTCGCCCAGGGGAATGTTTGCGTTGACGCTGCTGCAAAGTGCTTCAATCACATGTTTGAGCTGGCACAATAGTCGATGGGCTGCTCCTTTGTTGGCGACCGCCGGCAAATACTGGAGGACTAACTCGATGCTAGAGTCTGCGGCATTGACACTCAGATTGAAATCGTAATCGGTAGATTCTGCAGCATCGACCTGTTTGAGCTGGACTGACTGTGCACCACCTGTGCTATCGGCAGCGGCTCGTCGATATGACAAGGTGGTGTTGAACAAGTTTTGCTGAGATGCATGCAGAGAGTGCTGGATGGCAGCTAGAGGCGCCCGTTGGTGATCGAAACCTTTGAGGAATTGGCTCTGGACTTGCTGGATGGCCTTGGACGGCGTCATGTTGTAATCCAGCTCGAGATGGCAGATCATCATGTTGATCATTGGTCCGACAAGCGTGTCTACGCCATCGATGGGAACATCTCGCCCGCTTGAAAGGTAGCCGAAGGATATCTGGGGGGAATCGATACGGGACCCGAGCACGATTGACCATGCCAATTGGAAAACGTTGGCAGGTGTGACACTGTGAGTCCGGCAAAAGTTTTGGAGCTCCGAAAGGTCTTGCAAGACCACAGTCGCGACCGGCTCGGCGTCCATCTCTGTCTCTACCACTTCTGCAAAGGGCGCCTGGTTCAGCTGCAGGTTACAAGGCTCCGCCGTGGCAAGTAGGCCCTGCCAATAGCGCAGGTCTTCTTCTTCAGAGCTGGAATTTTCGAGGAAAGACACATATGAACTGTAACTTGAGGGCGGGATGGCCGTCACGCCTTCATACGCCTGCAACATGGATTCGACGAGAATCTGGACCGAGGAAGCATCGACAAGTGCGTGACTAATCTCGAAGTGGCCGTAGACATGGCCCTCTTTGGACGTTGTAATAATCATAAACTGGTGCTGAGGCCGACCAGGTTGCGTTCCACTAGTAGCCGTGTGTCTCTCGACGCATTCTTGAACGTCGGCATCGATAGCACATTCAACAGTGCGGACCTCAACCTCTGCCGATTTGAGCACGATCTGGTAGAAGCGGTCCTGGTGCAGAAGTGCCCTAGTAAAGATGGTGCGCATGATTGAGTGCTGTTGTATGACGTGGTTCCAGGCGATCGCCAGCCGACTCGTGTCTATCTGGCCCGTGATTGCGTTGGAACCAGGCAGGATGCGGCAGGTTTGCTTCAACAGATAGGACGAGGGCGCTTTAAGTTGACTGAGCAGAATACCTTGCTGGACGGGAGAGCATGGCAGTACATCCTCGACATCTTCCCAAGCAACGCCGACCGGGGCAAGACACCGCTGCTCCACCAGGGCGAGGTCAGGGTTGGTGAGATGGGCGAGCGGGAAGTCACTCGCGGTAGCCGTTGGGGTGGTATTGCTCAGTTCAGCAACAGTCGCGACGATCGCCCGACTGTATTCTGAACACCATCGTCGAATAGCGTCCTGCTTGGGGCAGTGCTTGCAGAATCCAATGCTGATTTGGGCTTGGCCGTCCTCGACCGAGATCTCGACATTCAGCGTCGCCTGCATCTTGACACTGCCTCCAGTCGAGGATATATCGGATTGTCCGCCTGGTTGATGGAGTCGATCGAGGCGAAGCAAGCCACCTTGGCGTTCAAGCTGCTGGAATTGACCATGGAAATTGAAGAGCACCTCGACTGGGCCTGCGTTGTCGGCGCCACCATCCTCGAGCAGATACTGCGAGGCGAACACAAGAGCCTGTCGATCCGTGTCTAGTTTGCGAACATCTTTGACTTGCTTCACCAGGGGCACTGCGCTCGCGCCGTCTTGCTCTTCATCATGAGCAAGGCGTAGCCGCGTGATGGTGGTCAACCATCCCACCGTCTCAGACAAGTCATAATCCATCGCATCACCGCCACGGCCATGGCCTTCAATAGAGATTGACGGACCTGATCGATCAGTAAAGACTTTGCGGAACGAGAGATACAGGGCAGCCATTAGAATGTCTGCTGGCGACGTCCGGAGCGCTTGATTTGCCGATCCGAGGAGCAGGCTTGTCGTCTGTTTATCCACCTGTGCCGTCGCAAAAGCCTGGTCTGCCCATATATACTGGCCACGCTCGATGCCCCAGTAGTCCCAAGAGGGCACATGGTCTGCCGTCGCGAAGGTATCTGGAGCAGTCAAAGCCTTGTCATGACCGTCACGCTGTTGGGCTTGTTGCAACAGCACAGCACACCACGAAGGGAAGCTCAGGGAGCCCGACGCCGATGTAGTAGTGCCATCCCTAAGCAGATGCTCGAGGTCTTGGGCAATGATTCTCCAAGACATCAAATCGATAACCAAATGGTGCGCAGTCAAGAAGAGAAGCTGGCGGTCGGGGAGCTCCATGAAATCTGCGGCGAAGATGGGGCCGTGCTCAATGTCCAGGGAAGCCTGTGACGATCGAATTACTGCTCGTGCCGCCTCGTCATCTTGCGCCACGTGAGTCTGGAAGTGGTATGACCCGACGAGGTTCTTGTTAATGCGTTGCTGCCAGCCTTTCTCGCCATCAGCCTTGACTTGGAAGCGGGCACGTAGCATTGCATGCTTGGCGACCAAGACCTCGATGGCGCGAGCCACCTTGGCCTGTTGTTGGACCGGCTCCTGCAGTTGGAAAACAACGCTCTGATTGAAGCGATACTCTCCTTCAGATCGCAAGCCATCAAGGGCGATATCCTTGAAGTACATGCGCTGGGCTGGTGAAAGATCAAAAGGCCCGTCGGGAATTTCGCTGGTTGCGAGTGGCCCGCCGAGGAGAGCGGCCTTCTTCATGTTCCGGGCGACGAGTGCCAGTTCGGAAATAGCGTGGCTCTGTAGGACATCACGGACACTCAGGGTGAGGCCCACCATGCGGCACGCCGACACGACCTGCATTGCTGTAATCGAATCACCGCCATACGACAAGAAAGAACGGCGGTAGGTGATGTTGCCGACATTCAGCACCTTGGTCCAAATTTCGCGAATCTGCCGCTCAATGGGTGTCGCGGGAAGTTGTTCTTGTTCATCACCTGCCTGGGAGTTGTTGGACTGGGAATCGGAATACGAAGCCAACTCTTCGGCGCTCAGGCTGTTAATATATTTCGAGAGACTCAAACGGTCGATCTTTCCATTCGGATTGACGGGGAGCTTTTTCAGGGGAACCCAAAGGTGTGGAATCATGTATACTGGAATATGTTGTGACAGGTAGTGCTGGACCTCGGAAGCGACCAGCATCGCAGCTGGTTTGTCAACATCGCGGGCTTCCTCCACAGTGGTGCTATTGTATCCGGCGTGACTTGGGAGGCTGAAACCCGCCACGAGCTTCGTATCGTCGGGTCTGCTGCCTTGTAACAGGACGACAGCTGCATGGACCCCGGAGGAATGTCGCCCAATGTGATATTCGACTTCTCCGGTTTCCACTCGTTGCCCGCGAATTTTGATTTGGGTGTCGCGCCGACCTAGGATAGTGTAGGTGCCATCATGGTTCTGCCGGACCAAGTCGCCAGTACGGTACATGCGTCGTCCGGCGCCCCCTATACGGTATCGCTTCAAAAACGCAGGGTCGACAATAAAAGACTTGGCAGTCTTTACCGGATCGTTGAGGTACTCTCGGGCGAGCAGCGGGCCTTCAATGAGGAGCTCACCGGGAGCACCAATTGGGCAAAGTCGCTCGTAGTCGGGGTCGTTGGGATCGACAACCCAGAAATTGCTTGCCAAAGGGACACCAAGCACAGGCGCCTGCCTACGGTGTGCGAAGGGCTGCTTCGAAGTAGTCACTTGAATGCTACATTCTGAAGGACCATATGCGCCGAGGACGGTGGCTCCGTGTTTGAGCCATTCCTCCAGAACGAGAGGGTTGACTGGCTCTCCTAAAAGAATGACCTCTCGCACGGCAGGTAGGTGTTCTGGTTCGAGCAGTCCGGCCACGGTCGACGTAAGCGATAAGAAATTAACCCCGAGGGAAAGAATGGCGTGTTCTAGGTTGTTGAGGCGATCCTCTTCGGATGGGATGCATACGCATCCGCCAAAGAAGAAGGTAGTGAACACTTCTTGGATCGTCACATCGAACGTGTGCGATGCAAATTGTAAGACACGGTGGCCTGCCTCAAGACCGAAGGCGGTGCCGTGCGCGAGCAAGCTCGTACACAATGCGTGGTGTTGAAGGACCACACCCTTCGGAATGCCGGTGCTGCCAGATGTGTACACGATCCACGCAGCATTGTCGGGTCGAACCTCCGCGCCGATGGTCTCGGTGGGGGCAGGAAGGCCATCCACTAGTTCCCTATCCATTCGAACAAGGCGAGGGCCAAGACTGGATAAGCGATCCAGTTGCTTGGAATCAACCAAGATAATGGGCGCTTGCGTGTCATTCAGCACGAGTTGCAATCGGGCAAGTGGCTGTTGCGTCGACAGCGGCAAGACCACTGCACCCGCCTTGAGCGTGGCTAACATGGCCACTACAGTCCACATGGACTTGTCCATGCATATTCCCACTTTGATTTCCGGGCCGATGCCGAAGACTTTGACAAGATGGTGTGCGAGGCGGCTGGCAGCCTTCTCGACTTCACCATAGGTCATTGTGCCATCCCATGCATTGATAGCCATTGCATCAGGTTGACGAATTGCGACCTCGTGGGTCATGCTGTGGATGAGGTTCTCCGTTGCTGCGGGGGCAATCTCATTCTTCGTCTTGATGGCCAGCTGATCTTCAGGTGACAGCAACTCGAGATCGCCGAGGCGAGCAGCCGGGTTCATGCAGATCAGACTCACGACGTGTCTGAGCTGAGCTATCAAGCTCTGGGCGGCTCCCGGGCTTGCGACTGAAGACCAGTATTGCAGGCTCAAGTCAATGCCCGTGTCTGACGCCAATATGTTTAGACTAAAGTCGTACTCAGTAGATTCGTCTACTTGAATCCTTTCTAGTCGGAGTGAGCCTGCGTGTTTGCTGTGACCTGCACCTTGCGCACGCCTGTACGAGATGGTAGTGTTGAACAAAGACTGCTGCAGAGAGTGCTGGAGGGCGGCCAAAGACACTCTCTGATGGTCGAAGCCCTCCAAGAAGCGGTTTTGCACAGCCTGGACAGCCTCGGACGAGGTCAGCCCAGACATGGACTCGACATCAAAGTGACAGATCATCATGTTGATCATGGGCCCGATGAGCATGTCCACGCCGTCTATGGGCACGTCACGGCCGCTGGACAAGTAGCCAAATGATATTTGGTCTCTCGAATCAACCCTCGATGCCAGCACCAGCGCCCAGGCCAACTGAACGACGTTGGCAACAGTAACACTGTGCGTCTGGCAGAAATTGTACAGGGCCGACGTATCCTGGATTGCTTCACTCACGCTTAGCGGAAGTGTTTCCACGGCGTCATCCGAGTCGGTCGAGAGGGCGCCAAGATTTTGATCCGACTGTAAATTGCATGGCTGCGCTGAACCAAGCAAGTTCTGCCAATATTGCAGGTCTTCTTCCTCAGACCGTCGCTCGAGATAAGAGACGTACGTGCTGTAATTCGATCCCTGGATCGCAGCCGCCTTGGGGGCCTCGTATGCTTTTAGGAGCGCGTCCACCAGGAGCTGGACAGATGATGCATCCACGAGGGCATGGCTTATCTCAAACTGCCCATACACATCGCCACCCGTGGTCGTGACAATCAGGAACCGGTGCAAGGGCTGTCCGGGCTGATGATCCCGAAGCGAGTGCTGCTCGAGGCACCGTTGCACGTCTGAGTCGGCGCAAGTAACATGCTGGATATTGGCCTCTGGAGATGCGAGAACCACTTGGTATAATCGGTCCTGATGAAGTGGTGTTGCAGTGAAGTTGGTGCGCATGATGGAGTGCTGTTGAACAACAGCACGCCAAGCATCGGCAAGTCTGTCGATGTCGACACCCTGCGAATTCGAAGTTGGGAGCACACGGCAAGTCTCTTTCAGCCAGTAGGTAGAAGGTGACTTCATTTGACTGAGCAGGATGCCTTGCTGAATAGGAGAGCAGGGCAATATGTCTTGGACGTCTTGCCACGACATGATTCCGGCCGGGAGCAGGCATTGCTCCTTCACCGTGGCAAGATCCCCGTCACCGTTAAGGCGAGCAAGTGGAAAGTCGCTTGAAGTAACCGTTGGCGACGTGCGTAGGAGCACATGCACTGCCTCAGCAGCCATCCGGCTATAATCTTGAGCCCATTGTCGAATTGCATTGCCCTTGGGAGAGTTTTTGCTGAAGCCCAATCTAATCTGCATCCTCCCAGCTTCGATAGACACTTCGACACTCAGCGCTGCTTGTAGTTTCACGTTCCCTCCTACCGAAGCAATGGCAGACTGCGGATCTTGAAGCTTTGCGTGGAGTTGGTCGAGGCGGAGAAGACCCTCAGCGCGTTCGAGCTGTTGGAACTGCCCATGGTAGTTAAACATGATCTCTCGGGTGCTATATGATGTAGCTGGTTTCCTGTCTCCTGTAGTTACAGGTAAATATTGTTTAGCGAAATCAGATACTTGCCGATCAGCACTGGTCCGACGGAGTTCCTTGACCAGTTTGACTGCAGATACAATATCAAGGTCACCATCATGATCGCCAACGCGCAGTGAAGTGATGGTGGTAAACCATCCAACCGTGTCAGACAAGTCGTGATCCATCGGGCTGTTGCGTCCATGCCCCTCGATGAAGACTGCGGGACTTGCACGGTCCGGGAAAGCATGTTGGAAGGACAGCACGAGTGCAGCAAGGAGGATGTCTACCGGGGTAGACCGTACAGCGGCATGAACAGCAGGCCCCAAGAGCAAGTCGGTTGTCTGTTGGTCGATTTCAGCAGTGGCAAAGACCTGCTCTGACGACGTGTATTGCGCCGGTTCGATGCCCCAATAGGTCCACGAAGAAGCATTGTCTGGCACGGCAGAGCCAACCTCGTCGTGGCCGTGCTGGTGTACTTCCTCGGCAAGTGCACTGCACCACGCTGGAAACGGCATCGAGTGGGAGGCATGTGCTGTTCCACCCAGCAGGAGCTGCTCAAGATCCTGCACCACAATTCTCCACGACATCAGGTCGATGACCAGGTGATGGGCTGTCAGGAAGAGGATTTGTCGTTCCGGGTGCCCAATCTCGATCAAATCGGCAGTAAATAGTGGACCGTCCTCGATATTGAGCGAGCCTTGAGATTGCTGCAGAATCTCCTGCGCTGCCTCGTCATCTTTCACAACGTGTGTGTGGAAGTGATAAGACTCGGCCAGCTGCTTCTCGACGCGTTGCTGCCAGCCTTTGGTCTCGTCGTGGTGAAAACGCGCTCGCAGCATAGCATGCTTCGCAACCAACGCCTCGATTGCGTCGGCAATCTTGGCTTGTGGCATTGGCTCCTGCAACAAAAGGCAGACGCTCTGATTGTACCGGTAGTCGCCGTCGGATCGCAAGCCTCCAACCTCGTTGAAGTACATGAGCTGTGCCGGCGAGAGATCAAAGGGCTCGTCTGGAATGTCTGCAAAGTCGGTCGAAGACGCCATACCGGCTTCTAGCGCCAGCACCGAAATACCGCCACTTTGAAGAACCTGTCGTACGGATAGCGAGATACCAAACTGGCGGCATGCCGAAACAACTTGCATTGCCGTGATAGAATCACCTCCATAGGAGAGGAACGATCGCCGGAACTTGATGCGTGCCACGGGCACGTTCAAAACATTGCTCCAGACTTGCCGGATCTGCCGCTCAGTAGTCGTTGCTGGCACGTCTTCCTCAGTCTGTGTCTGCTCGAAGTCGGAAAAGGGGGCGATTTCTTCGTCGCTGAGACCGTTGATCCATGTAGAAACAGCACGACGATCAGCCTTGCCCGATGTGTTGACCGGCAATTTCGCAAGGGGCACCCAGGTGCGAGGGATCATATAGTCTGGGACGTGCTGTGCCAGGTATTGCTGGAGATCCGAGGCGACGAGCATTGCGGCTTGCTTGTCGATAGCGTCACCACCTTCCTCAACGGTCAAGCTATCGTACGTCGCTGCATCCTCGCCCAAGCTAAAAGCAGCAACTAGCTTTTCGTTGTCAAAATCGTGCTTCAAAAGTACAATGACAGCCTGTACTCCAGGGGCTCGCTGAGTAATGTGGTATTCGACTTCACCAATCTCGACACGCTGCCCTCGGATGTTGATTTGCATATCTCGTCTCCCGAGCGTTGAGTATGTGCCGTTGTTGTTCTGTTTCACGAGATCTGTAATCAGACGTTTTAATTAGAGCCATCATTCCACACAACATGTCATCGAACGGGTCAACTCCTGGGTTCAATGCTTACCACCTGTGCGATACATGCGACGGCCAGAGCCCAGACCAAGGCGTTTGATGAAGTCAGGGTCGGTGATGAACGACTTGTTCGTTTTCTCCACGTCGTTCAGGTACCCACGGGCCAGCAAGGGCCCTTCGATGAGCAGTTCTCCAGGCGCTCCGAGAGGAACCAAGTGGTTGTAATTCTTGGGATCAACGACCCAGAAACAGCTCGAGAGAGGAGCGCCGAGCACTGGAGCCTCTTTCAAGCTCTTCATCGGCTGAGGAGAACAAGTGGCGTAGATGCTACACTCCGAAGGTGCGTACGATTCGTAGCAATCGGCGTGATGCATCCAGAGGTCCAAAACAGCAGGTTTCACGGGCTCACCTACACACAGAAGAGACTGTCAGCAAATTTTCTTTAGTGGAAGAACAGATCGAGCCTTGCAACCCGTACCCATTAGAATCACGGTCTTGATCGCGGGGAGACGTGTGGGACTTAGAAGTCCAGCAACCGTTGATGTTAGTGAAAGGAAATTGACTCCCGTAGATATAATAGCGTGCTCCAGGTTGTTCAGCCTGTCCTGCTCCGAAGGCACACACACACAACCCCCCTTACAGAGAGTCGTGAAGGTCTCCTGGATCATGACGTCAAATGTGTGCGACGCGAACTGTAGGACACGCGAGTCCGATCTAACGCCAAATGCTGTTCCATGGGCCTCAATACTCGAACATAATGCCTGTCGGAGAAAGTCAGCGCTGAACTTGATGCTCTAATTGTCGAACGCGGTGGGCAAGTTTGCAACTCACGCTATGCTGAAGGACAACGCCCTTGGGAACGCCAGTGCTACCAGACGTGTAAACAACCCATGCAGCATTGCTTGTGTCAACTTGAGGGCATATCACTTGACCGTCTGGAACGGAGGGGAGGCCTTCCAAAAACTCGGTCGTGATCTCGATGAGGTGCAAATTAGGCAGGTCCTCAGCGGAAAGGCGCTGTTTCTGCCCAGCGTCAACCAGCACTATTTTTGCTCGAGTGTCGTTGAGGACAATCTGCAGTCGAGCAAGCGGCTGCTGAGTCGAGAGTGGAAGTACGACACCGCCTGCCTTGAGAATAGCGAGTGTCGAGACTGAGGAAAAGCGAGATTTATCCATGGACATACCCACCATGACCTCAGGACCGACGCCGAGGTTAGAAAGGTGGTTTGCAAGGGCACTCGCGGCTCCGTCGAGTTGCCGGAAGGTCATGGTGCCGTCCCACGCGCAAACAGCCATAGCATCTGGCTGACGGCTCGTCACTTCTGCCACTATGGTGTGGATGCAGGTAGAGTTGGGCGTTGGCGGTATCCTGTTCACCTGCTGCAATCGCTTCGAGTCTTCCAACCCGAGGAGATCCCCTTCACCAAAATCAGCTTCGGGGCTGGTGAGGACGAATTCGATGGCCCGTAGATAGGCGCTGAGGATGTTGTTGGCGTAGTCCACGTCAGTTGTTGACTTCCAAATGTCGTAGTCCACTACAATGGTGTCGTCTCCAATTTCAACATTGAGAGAGTGGTCGTACTAGTTCACATGTCAGCGCTGATTCTCAAAACTCAAAGGTTACGCAGATACGCACATCTGTTGGACTGAGGCGTCTCAGCACCTCGAAGCGAAGCGAATCATTCTCGTTCGCTTCTGTCTGCCATGCTCTCTGAAATGACAGAATTGAATTACCCCATTTCGATGATCTTTTCCTGAGGCCTCGGTCATGAGGCATGTGTCGGAGCACATCTCCATTCGCGGCTTTGAGCAGGTCTAGGACTTTGGTGTTGCTGGCAAAGTCCATGCGCAGCACAAGACTGCTTATGAACAGCCCAACAGCTTCAGACATTCCTGGCAATCTCGTCTGCCTTCCCGAAGTGATGTAGGAATATGAGATGTCGTCCTTGAGAGCGAAAGCTCGGAGAACCATGCCCCAGGCAACCTGACACACGTTGACCACTGTGATGCCGTGGTCATGGCAGAATTTACGTGTCTTTTCAGCAGATATGTGCAACTTTCCTTGCAGCGTGTGAAGGCCGGTCTTGGCTTTGTTGGTGACATTATTGCCTGCGAGGTAGGTTTCTTCGGCGCCGTGCAGGTAGGTCCTCCAGAAGTCTTCGGTGGTGTCATCAACGAGTTGGTCCTCGGCGATGGCGAAATCTGCATGGCGCAGAGTCTGGCCGGGAGTCATCTCGCCAGAGAATGCATCACAAAGATCGCGGAGAACGATGCCGGCGGACCGACCGTCGACAACGGCATGAGAAATGTTTAGTCTGAGCATAACTTGGCTCGGTGTCATCTGGACAAGGTACATATGATGGCGGATTTCGGCCGTGTTGTTGTGGACGGCCTGGGCTTGGTCGATCTGGCTCTCATCTTGCAAGATGGTCACACTAGGTTGCACTTGATCCCAAACAACCTGATCGAAGGTGCCTGGGCGCTCGGTACTCTCAATGAAGGTTGTGCGGAGACTGGGATGGCGGTGGACCACCGACCGCCAATGTTTGGCGACGTCATTGGCGGACAGAAGGCTTTGATCCCGTGTACGGGCGGTGAGGATGAAGCTGCAGTGATAGGCAGCTGGATGGACGGCCTGGCCGATGAGGATTCGGTTCTGCATCAACGAGCAGGGCCCAATGCTGTCGACATGACCAACCGAGGGCGGTGCGACGGCTTTGAGCTGAGCAAAGAGAGTACTAAGCTCGGCGACTGATCGCTCGGACTCCACGGGCGATGGAAGACTCGGTAGGCTGCTAGTGGACGTCCTGACGACGAGTTCGGAGAGAAGTTGGGACAGAGTGTCGTGTTTCAAGATGTCGACGATGTCGGCCTGGACACCTTGGGCGCGACACCTGGCCATAAACTGGATGGCGCTGAGGGAGTCGCCGCCCTGGGCCAAGAATGATCGGTCCAGCAGCAACTGCTCTGGGGTGAGGTTCAGGGCGGAGGCGAGCTCGCCACGCATGGTCGCGTGCAGAGCATTCTCGTCCAGGAGCATGATGATGATGGTATGATGGTCGGATGATAATTTAGCAGTGTCAAGCTGGGAGTAAGCCACCGAGGAAAGGAACGTCGCCTGCGCGGATGTCGAACAAGCGAACTTGCTAACTCTCTCTCTGTACTTGTGAACAATTTAAAATACAACAATTGAACGGATGAGAGTCGCAATTGAACAGACGAGAGCCTGGCTGGCTTCCAAAGCTTGCACAGAGAGTGGAAGTGGGTGTGTATAGCTGCGATATCAAGCCTAATGGGTACATGTAGGTAGACCTGAATGGTGCTTTGCCACAGGTTAATTCAGCCTCAGAATTGGCAACTCAAGGGTCCGTTGTGAGGAATGCAGGATCCCCACTCTCTCTCTACTGCATGCAATCCTCCCGTTCAATAAAGGGAAGGAACCTGTCTGTCGGGATCTGTCAACATTGCAGCCATACACTCGTCACCTTTTGTTCGCCCAAAGTTGCAGCCTTGCAGGCAGTCTCGTACTGTAGCAAGCTCCCGCGTTCTCGGTTCTCGGGTATGCACTGTAAGGTCCTGGAATGGGGGATCGTAGATTGCAGGAATGCAGGATCGCAGATTCTGGGATTGTATGTACAAAGTGCTGCTTGAACCAGAACATTAGATGATGACAAAGCCGAAAATGAGACATGAGAGCTTTGGTGAATGTAACCATTACAAGCCACACTGGGGCTGGGCATCTGAGACTAGAGCGGGCAGCGAAAAACCGAATCATTCCTGCATAAACACAATCCTGCATTCCAGCTAGCTAGCTTGTGGCGCATATCCATGTTTGAGCCTAATCCGTACAATCCTGTAATTCCGCATCCTGAAGTCACGCATCCTGCAGTGCCGCGTCCTGGACTCGTGGGATAACCGGCATACCGCAACGCTACCTAATGGCCCAATTCATGTTATTTCTCGCACACGCAGAGCTTCATGGGGATTCTCCTTGTCCCTAGAGCTTCGACCTCGATCATTCTCATCCCCCCGAAACCTCAACATCTTGTTAAACGCATTAGTTAGTAGGTCTTAGTAGACTTAAACCTAGGTAAGAATCAGTTCAATCCGGTCCAGAGGTAATTATTGTAGCCCTCCAAGGTTTGGCACTTGGAGCCTCCTCTTACTCAATGTTTCCAAATGATTCGTAGACTAGGTACGTAAGTTAGTTGGCAAATGATGCTTGACCTTAGTAATCCGTACACACTGGCACGCCGGAAAAATTGACATGACTTGAACTCAAGCAAAGGATTAATCTATCGAGCATATAGAGCCATACTTGCAGTCATTCTCGCTTTCAGCTTGATATCACATCACGTCAATTTTGGCAATGACCTTCCCATCCAAAGCCATGACCCTGCCTTCATCATGTACAGAGAGTCCACCGTGCCAAGTCCTCTTTCAAGTTGTTCAGCACATGCATCCTGACAAGTCCTCGACGTTGAAAGTGCAGCCTTACTTCACCGGCCCGTCTTCTTGAATGTTTTGTGAGATGCATGAGAACTTGGTGAGAGCCTGTGAACCAGACTGAAACTACACCATTCGCGTTGAGACAGGTCTATCAAAGGATAATTACATTGGACAAATTCGCCAGCCTTAAAAACAGAAACGCCATGTCAACATCACAAGTGTGACCGAGCTGTGAGTTCACCTCACTTTGACCCCTCACTTTAAATTTCCTCTCTAAACTGCCACTTGCACTCTCTCAGCACTACAATCCGTCTTCATCTTCTCCAGCAGGTCTCCAAGCACTCGACTCTTTGTCTTCTCGTACACCTCCCGTATACCCTCCCTCGATATATCAAACGGCTTCCCCGTGACGTTGGTCACCCACTTGCCCACCAAACGCTCGGCGTCCACGCTTGGAATGTGTGTTTCTAGCACGTGGCGGAACGCGGGCATTCTAGGAAGCAGGTAGGTGCTGTGGAAGGGCACATCGACCCCTTCCAAGGGGACCGTGGCAACGCCGCGTTTCAGCTTCAGCTGTGTTCCAGACGATTCAAGTGTCATGTTATTAACCCTAGCCGCCGCATTAACTACCATGGCGTCGAGGCCGGCGTCGTCCAGCATGTTGTTGTGAGTAGCAGGCGCTTTGCTGCTCGCGAGTTGGTCAGTGACAGCCGACAGACATGCCAGCGCTTTCAGTGAACCCGTTGCGACGTATTGCTGTGTCTCAATGTTATAATTAACAACTTCCAGCAACTCGCCAGTTGCGGCAGCAACCTTGCTGGTAATCTGGCGCATGATCGCAGTATCGATATGACTGCCGCTACTTCGGGACGGGTTGATCGCCACCATGCCGAATTGCGAGCGACCCTGGGCATTGCGAGTCACGGCTGAGTTCATGAGAAGGGCCCGGAGGAAGGTGATGGACAGAAGCGTCTCAAACGGCACGACTTGGCCGATGGTGCTGACGGCGGTATACTCGCCCAGGGAGTGGCCGGCAAATAAGGCGTTGGCGGCGATAAGGCCCTTGCTCCGGAGGTGTTGATACTGAGCATGTCCAGTGACGGTCAGCGCGGGCTGCGCAAACAGGGTGCTGAACAACAGTCCGTCGCTGTGTTGGAAGACGTATTTGGTGCTGTGCTCGTTGATGGGGCCCAGGACTTGCTGTGTACGCCCATTGTTCTCCATGGTGATGTCCATGTAGTTCTTTCTGACGGCTTGACCGAGGCGTCCTCCAAAGTGGACGGTGAGCTGTTTGGGATTGTGTCTGACAATGTCGCTGATGCGGAAGCCTATGTGAGTGTGGGTCAATGTGTGTCAGCATCAACGAACGCCTTTAACAAAAAATGCTGGAGATAAGTATTACCATAAGTCTGCGAGTAGAACCGATCTGCCCTGCCCCATACACCCCGAGCTACATCACAGCTGGCGTAGAGGTCCATGCCCATGCCTACTTTCTGACTGCCCTGGCCCGTGAACAGGTACGCCGTCTCTGCTTGGTCGACAACAGCCTCGCCGCCGACGACCTTGTTGCCCGTGGCAATGTTGCACGCTTCAAAGGATAACACACGAAGCCCTTGCTTCATAGCCACATGATTGACGGTGACCCCGACGGTCGCTCCGGGGAGCAGCATGCTCAAAAACGTGATCTTGTACGACCTCATGCGGACTCGCTCGTTGCACCCGGCTGCTTTCCCAACCAGCTTCCGCACGGCTGCACTGATCCACATTCCGTGGGTGATGGTGCCAGGAAGGCCGGCATATTTGGCGAACGGCAGCGACGTGTGTATGGGGTTGAAGTCACCCGATGCCCGCGAGTAGGCCGAGTTGGTGCTTGGAGCCGTGAATTCGAGCCTATCTTGCGACCCCAGCCGCTGTGCATGTTCGAGATGTTGTAGGCTGTCTACTGGGCGGGCGTGGCGTCTGCAGTAGTCTAGGGGTGGGTTGCTGCTGCATGTGTTCTGGCGTTGTTGCTGGTGACGGATCGTGCCTACTATCTGTTTGTCTTCTTGATCGTAGATGGTTCCCCACGTCTGTGTGCGACTACTGGAGGCGGAGGAGGCATTGTCGTCCAAGTATGCCAGACTTTCCATCTCAAAAACGAGCTCCCGTCCGAGCAAGTCGACACTCAGGTCTTTCCAGCGGATCCAGTCTTTGCTTTTAAGAACGGCAGCCTTGGAATGAGTGTCGACGTGCATGAGTGATGGGGGCTCTGTCTTTTTCTCGAAGCAGACGCTCGAGTCTGCATAGTTATCACGGAACAAGAACTCCGAGGTGATGCGCACGACCGGAGCTTGCGCCTTGGCAATGATGGCATCAACTTGCACGATTCTTCCCATGGACTCGTCCCTGATGGCTGTGACTTGAGCGCTGCTGCTTACGACATCGCCCTCGGTCAGGGATATACTGTCGTTCAATAGGATGAGTTCGTTGGAGAGATGGACTAGGTTCAAGAACCGACCATCGACGGCTGGGGCAAAGACAGACTTCATCAACGCTTCCCATCCGACTACCATGGCAAAGTCGATGCCGGCAGTAGTACCGCCATGTGTTTTGGGCGACGTGATCTGACTTGAGTGCTGTATGCTCTTTTCAAATGCCTCTATCGACCTGCTAGTGACAACTTGCTCCCTACCTGTGACACGAGGAATGGGGGGCTGATAAAGACTAGACGGAGTCCAGGCCAGCGCCGAGCGGCACGTGGAGCTCTCCAGATCGGTACCAAGCCATAGTCGACAGTACAAGTCTTGTAACCGTTCGTTTCGGCCCTCGGTTACCTCGTGGACAGGGTGCAAGGGCGTAGCCGGATGATGTGTGAACTTGAACACCATTGGCAAGGTGGCCAACTCTACGTTCTCCCGGATATGGAATTCCACAAGGACGACATCCGTTTCCTTGCGAACAGTGACAGAGTACTGCGCCACCTCCACGGATGGTGCCACTCTTCCCGACTCCGTCTCGTGAAGAGCCAGCTCTATGAAGTCCCCGTCGCTGGTCTGCGTCACCTCGACGTGCATCCCCTGAACCGGCGCGAGAACTCGACGGATTGGATTGGCAACGGATTTGGCGCCGTGCATGATGTCCCTGGACATGATGAGGTCGAAGAGCCAAGTACTAGGGCGGCCTGCCAGAGACTGGAACCACTCTTGCTCGTTGGGTAATTGATTGTCTGGGACTGATGATGAGATTTGAAAATGCAATTTGCCACCTTCATGGTAGACAGTGCAATGGAGAGGCACTGGTGGTTGTTCCCATGGCACATCGAGAGTCATGGGCTGTACCACGCTTGGATCGTTGTCATAGCCATCCCGGACGATTCTGGAGATATGGCCTTGGCGGATTTCGTCGAGGATCTGCTGAACCGGTTCATCAACTATCGTTGAGTACCGTGCCGCCACCGGCCCTTGTAGGATGCACGTACGCCCAGCATCCTCATCGACAACACTGGCGAGATCCTCGGATTGCCAAAGAGAGTCCTTCTTAAACCAGTACTCAAAGTCCTCGTCAATGTCGGGCACGAACGTTGGAGGCTTCCGACCAACGCGCTTGCACATCAAGACAAAGTACCGTGCGTCCCTGTAGCTTATGACCTTGTCTGCTACCCGATGACACTGCTTGCAAATTGTGTCGATGGCTTCCAACGGGCTCGCCAACACCAAGTCAAGCGCCTTAGGGAAAGATGCCGATTTCGAGGCTGAAGCTGGCATGTGGCTGTACATGCGCTTGACGAAATCGAGGGTCAGTTGCATATATCCCTGGTCAATCCATCGCCTTTCTTTGGAGACATAAAGCAATTGCACCAGACGCCGCAGCACTTCGGCGTATGTCATGTCTTCAAGATCCACAACGTCACCGTTGGCGTTTTGTCCAAACCACACTTTCTGATAGTCCTTGTTCAGCCGCTCCACAAGGTATGCTTTCATATCTTTGAGCTTGTCGAGCCGCTTGGCTTTGTCGGTGATGCTGAAAACAGTTTCGTCTAGTTCCTTCCACAAGAGAACGCCCCGTGTGGCCACCTTGTGAATCGGCTCTCCCATTTCGCTCTTGACGGTGATGATGCCTCCGCAAGGCCTGGTGTAAGATTGATACCAGGATCCCTCGTCATCAATTCCGGGAGCGGCGACGATGGCCTCTTTAGCCCCCCGACTTGTCTTTGCTTCTTTAGCGACCATCATACGGCTGCCGAACAAGACACCGTCAAATGGCATGGGGGGTCGGTCGAAGGCCACAGACCAGGCTCCAGACATGTACGGGTAGGTATCTTCTGCACCACCAAAACCACTACCTGCCAGAAGCACAATATTGGCGCATTGTCGGATGCGTCCGTACCAATGGAGCATAGGTGCGTGGAAGTCTTCGTACGAGTGATGTCCTCCTCCGCGCCCACCAGTCCACTGCAAGAGTATAGGGAAGTTCTTGTTTGCTCGAGCGATATCGATGACTTGCTGTATTGCGGGACCCGATCCCGGCTTGAACGATAGGTAGCGTAGACCCATGTCCACGTATTCCTGAGCGACGTCCTGCGAAGGGACCCCTGCTCCAAAGGTGATGCCGTCAATAGGCTGCCCCTCGGAGTGCAGTTTCCGTATGAGTGGTATCTGCCACTTGATTTGTTTTGGGCTGGCGTAGATGACGTTGATGCAGATACCGCGACCACGAGGTATGCTCTGGGCAAGTCTGTGCACCGCCTGGGTGAAGTCTAGGGCCGAGTGTAAACCTCCTGCCGCCAACTCAACGTGGTAGCCTGCGTTCATGATGGCGCTCACAAACTCCCACGATGCCGTGGTTGGTGTCATGCCGGCTACCATCAAGGGCGGCAGCCCCAGAAGACGCGTCATTTTGTTGTTGATCTGAATCGTGCCGTCTGCCTGTTTTGTCAGAGTCGGACCAAATTCTTGCAGCCAGCTCTTTGGCGCAATCGCCATATTTTGAAAAAGCTCTGCACGGTAGCCATACTCGGGTTGGTTGCCCCCAGCAAGGCCCGCCAGGAGTACTCGCACGCCTGTACCATCCTTGCTTCGATGAAGCAAAGAGCCAACACCTGAAGTGCCGCCGGGACCAAAATCGATTATGTGAGTGGCATCCTGGAAAAGAGTTGCTTTTGGCCAATCACAGGGCTCGCACAATACCATCTGTACCAATTTGGGGACGAGGTCAGATGCTTGGCTACTCCGCAGGTCGGCCCCAGTGTGGGAGTCGTACGTGGGCAGCCTGATCTTGGACGGTGTCATGTGGATGTGCGCTAGCCTTGTCGTGGCGAGAGCTGCAGCTTGAGCGAGATGAATCGAATGTAATGGCGCAGAGGTCGGCAAGAAGCGCAGAGAGAAATCTGGCTTCCGCTTGGACACTGCGATTCGGGTTTGGTCTAGGCCATTGGGAGCTTTCGTCTTGCGCAAGTTTGCCGCGAGAGCGCAGAGGGAAAGTGTTGGCCCCGTTACAACCACGTCCAATGGCGCGTTGATGATGCCGATGGAAACTTGGCCATTCGGCTCGAGATGGTGGTTCAGCGTGGCAATGCTGCGGTCAAACTGCTCCTGAGCGCATCCAACGATATGTAGCATGGGCGTACATGATGAGCCTTCGCCATTTGCTACCGTCTCTCCTGACACTCTCTGTACATGCGAGACGCTGAGTTTTGGCGTGTGTTCTTGGGCCGCCGATCCCAGGTGGAACAATATCGTCGTTGCTTGAACCAATCCGCTATGGAAATCTTCCCAGTCAGTGACACCCGCGAGTGTCGCCGCAACAATGATGCCCGGGCTCTGTCCTGTCATCCCTCGCAGAGAATCTGCAACCTGACCTGGCGACAAATCGAGCTGGTCGCAGATGATTGCATAGTTGGCGAATTGAACTAGGCCAATCAGGGGAAAGCTGACTGCTGTTGTCTGATGGTACTCGTTGCACGGGGCTTTGCTCTTGTCTGGAGCGCTCAACCACTGCAAAACATCGAGACCTTGGTCATATTGTCGCAGTGTGGACACGTCTGATGTGGCCAACAACTCCAACAACGTCCCGGTTGCCGCTTTCACAAGAGGCTCGACTACATGCCTATAGCCCTCTAGTAGAATGCGAAGCTCTTCCAGCAGGTCGCCATCATGGCATATCCCTCCGAAGGCGGCATACGTATTTGTGCCGCCGGGCGCATGACAGCCCTTGAACAAAGCTGCATTCCGGCATGTCCTCGGCGCCGGACGACCTGCAGCGGCCAGTGCTGCCACATATGCCCGTACCATGTCCTGTCTTTTGTTTTGAGAGCTCGCGACTTGTTGGTCGACGAAAACGTGTATGTTGCGTCCCTGCAGAAAGTCGTGCTCAAAGGCATCCAGCAGTTCTTTGATGCACTCGATTCCATGTCGACCGTACGGCGTTGCATCTTGATTCTGTTTCACTTGTTCCACTAGGAGGGAGAGAAAGGCCAAGACAAGTTCGGGAACAGACTCGGGCCTATCTGTTTCGTTGGTGTTGTTTTCAAAATCGTGCCGAAATGTGCCAATGGCTCGCTGTACAAGGTGACGGTGCGTTTCAGCAACGCTCCACTGGTAGCGCAGCTCGTCGGCCAAGGCAAGCTCAATGGGCCTCGCGAGCTCTTCAACATGAAGATGTGGTCCTCCTCCGCCCAGGTCGTCAGTAGAAGGGTATTCTACCTCTGAGAATAGTGAATTCGATAATGATGGATCCATTGACGCCGACATACGAAAACTGCTTGTCCTAGTCAAAAGCACAAAGTCAATGGCGTCAATGGCAGTAAAAGTCGGTAAAAGGCAGTAAATGGCAATGCACCCACTGGCACTCTCTGTAAAGACTAGAGACTCCAAGACTATGCTATCAAATGCTACAGCCTGTCGAGTCAGACGCCGAGTGATTGACCATCAAGTGGACTGAGTGTC
Source organism: Diplogelasinospora grovesii (assembly GCA_033297225.1). Classification (NCBI taxonomy): domain Eukaryota; kingdom Fungi; phylum Ascomycota; class Sordariomycetes; order Sordariales; family Diplogelasinosporaceae; genus Diplogelasinospora; species Diplogelasinospora grovesii. The sequence goes on along the minus strand of MU853936.1, from coordinate 32,162 downwards.
ACGACTGGATCTGTTGCCCGCCTCATTAGCGGGCTTGCCGAATCCTGCATTTGGACCAAGGTCGCCGGTGGCATTTGTTCGCCGAAATCCCGTATTCCTGTACTGTACAGGAACCCTGTATTGTGTATTCTCGGCGGCATTAGTGAGCTTAGTCAGGCGCTGCAAGCCCCGGCCTGAAAAATAGGGGTTAGGGTTCGGTTCAGTGCTTCAATGAGGTCAAAGGCAGGATAAGGGGTTAGTCCAGGGCTAGTTGTATCCCAGTGCGGTTAGCCTATGAGTAACATACCGTACAAATACCAATAAATAGGCAAAGCTGAGGCGTATCTGTAATACAGGGAGTGGCTTGAATGGAAAATACACTCTGTACATGTGAGACTGGGCTGAATCCTTTATTCCGGTCAAGATCGCCGGTGTCATTAGCAGGCCCGAATCCTGTATTTCAGCCAAGGTCCCTGGCCGGGGCCGAGGCAAGCGTGCCCCATAGTGGACTAGCTGCACTGCAACTGCAGGCTGCAACGAGCCTTATCCGATCCAACTCGTCGGTATCGCCGCCCACAGGCCTTAGAATAGTGGTCGTGCAAGGGACTTTGGCATTTTAGATTGAGACAATCTATCTAGTGCTACCGTCATATAGTCTGCATTGTATCTAGGTATCTCCCCCGGTATCGACGTTACGTGCTTTGTTCAATGTTCTCGGTCGGCGACTGGACCTGCTCTCTCGGAAACAATGACCCAGACATTTGATTTCACGACAACTTCTTCGACTCCAGAGAAGAGCGACCATGAGGTTGCTCGAACACTGCTCATCGAGCTCCTGGCACATCAGTTCTGCTATCCTGTCCAATGGATCGACACTCAAGACTTTATTCTGGGGGCATGCAGCACCCACCGCTTGGTCGAGATGGGCCCAGCCAACACCCTAGCTAACATGGCCAAGCGGACGATCGCCCTCAAATACGCTTCCAAGGACACAGCCACCGGTCTATCTCGCGAGCTACTCACCTTTCAACAAAACCTCGACGCCATATCGTACAACAAACAACAGCGCATTGAGGTTGAAAATGATGCAGCCGCATCTCCATCAGACAATGCGGAAAGGACATCTCGCACCGAGGAAGCAGTTTCACGCCCATCCCAGAACACTGATACTGATACTATGGCAGTACAGTCGAATTCGACGGTACTGCCATATCAGTCTGCTGAGATTGAAGACTCACCTCCCACGACATGTGACATCGTTGCCGCCATAGTTGCTGCTGCTCTCAAGAGGCCCTTGAACAACTCCAACATGATGCAGTCTATCAAAGTCCTCTGTGCAGGTCGATCGACCTTGCAGAATGAGATTCTTGGCGATCTCGATGCAGAATTCGGTTCGCTGCTGCCCGACGGCGCCGAAGATCTGTCACTGGAGGCGCTCTGTCAAGTTTTGCAGTCCAGATTCACCGGAAAGCTGGGTAAAAAGTCAAATTCCCTCATTGACAGAATGACATCTCAGAAGCTGCCTGCCTCTTTCCAAGCCTCCGCAGTGCGTAAGCATTTGAAGCAAGCTTGGGGGCTGGGAGCTGGTCGTCAGAGTAGTATACTCCTGCAGGCGGTCAACGGGCAACTGGAAAGTCGTTTGAAAGAGGATGAAGCAAAGGCCTTTTTCGATGGCATTGTCAGGAAATACATGGATCAGCACGGCCTGAAGGCTCCCGCCGATGTGTCAGGATCCTCTGCAACCGGTGGCGCTCCGGCAATGATCAGTGCAGAGGCTCTTGAACATATGGAAGGAAGGCAGAGGACGGGCTGGGCAGAGCAAGCTGCACTCTACACAAAGCTCCTTGGTCTCAACGTGCACGAATCCCAAGACACCATCAGCAAGCTTGAACAGCGCATAGTCGAGTTGGAACAACAGCTCGACGGATGGATTGCAGAGCACGGCGAAGTGTATTCATCTGGTTTGCGACCCATATCCACACCGCTCAAGACGAGAGTCTTCGACTCTTGGTGGAACTGGGCGATGCAGGATCTCCTGCGACTGGTCGCTCTAGCGACTGAGAACGTCAGTCACAGTGAAGACGACGACACCCTGGCTCAACTATGTCAGAGGATAGCCAACAGGAGCCACGAAAGGCTACTCAAGGTCGTGCGATACCTGGTCGAGACAACACAAGATGTGCGGGTTGCCGCGGTACTGCGCGGCGTCCTCTCGCAATGCGAAGCTCGAGCCGACGCTCCTGCATCGGTACGCCGCCCAAATGTCTCGTGGGCTCCTGAGACGGTGGTCGAGATCAATGGAAAGATTTCCTACCGCCAAACTCGGCGACCTCTCGCCGCAGACTCTTCTGTGGGCGAGCTTGACCTGTGCCACCTTCAGCTCGGCCGGAAAAGGCCAGAGGGATGGCAATACCGAGAGGAGCTTTCGTCTACACTGCGACAAGTGCTTGTGGAATCAAAGTACTCGGGGCTGTCACTGGCAGAGCAAAACGTTCTCGTCACAGGTGCCGGCCCAGGCTCGATCGGCTGCGAGCTCGTGGCCCAGCTGCTGTCTGCAGGTGCCACCGTTGTGCTCACGAGCAGCTCTTACTCCCCGACCATCACACGATACTTCCAGGATCTGTACGCCGCCCGTGGAGGCAAGGGGTCCAAGCTGGTCCTTGTTCCATTCAACCAGGCTAGCGTCCGCGACTTGGAAGCGTTGGTCAAGTACGTCTACGCCGAGGACGGGCTGAACATGGATCTCGACTTCGTGATCCCATTCGCGGCCATATCCGAGAATGGACGTAGCATAGCCGACATTGACTCGAAATCAGAGCTCGCTCATCGCTTAATGCTCACAAATACCATCCGTCTGCTGGGGCAGATCAAACACCAGAAGCAGGACCGGGGCATCATCACAAGGCCCGCCCAGGTAATCGTTCCTCTCTCGCCAAATCATGGCAGCCTGGGCAACGATGGCCTCTATGCAGAGTCAAAACTCGGCCTCGAGAGTCTCTTGGACAAATTCCACTCAGAAGACTGGGCTCAATACCTCCTGATCTGCGGGGCCATCATCGGATGGACCAGAGGGACAAAGCTCACTTCCAACATCGACCTGGTAGCACAAGGGATGGAGGAGCTCGGCATGCGAACCTTCTCGCAGGAGGAGATGGCTTTCAATATCCTGGCACTCCTGAGTCCACCTGTCACTCAACTGTGCATGGACGAGCCGCTAGTTGCTGATTTCAGTGGAGGCATGGGTCATTTCCCCGACATCAAAGGCGCAACCACTGGCATCCGCACCGCAATTCAGCAACTCAGCGAAGAGCGGCGGGCCGTAGCCCAGGACTCGGCAGAGCATGACGATGACTCGGGCACCACGACGACTGACGAGCCGGCGCAGATCAATCCCGAATTCCGCTTTCCTCCACTGCCAGTGTGGGAAAGCGACATTCAGCCTCTCGCTGGTCAGTTAGAAGGCATGGTGGATCTGGATCGTGTCGTCGTCGTTGCCGGCTTTGCTGAGGTTGGACCTTTCGGCAGTGCGCGAGTCAGGTGGGACATGGAAGTGAATGGCCGCCTCTCTCCAGAGTCTTGCATCGAGCTAGCCTGGGCCATGGGCCTGATCAAGGCCCATTCGGGTGTAATAGACGGGCAACTCTTCTCAGGCTGGTTGGATCACGAGACTGGAAAGCCTATTGCAGACACAGCAGTCCAAGACAAGTACGAAAGCTACATGCTGGAGCACGCTGGCGTCCGTTTTATGGAGCAAGCGCGAGGGTCGCCCTCGTGGAGTGCCGGCGAAGCTCTTCATGAGATTGAGATCACCAAAGACCATGAGCCCTTTGAGGTGAGCCGCGAAACAGCATTGCAGCTCAAACAGGCACATGGCGACAACATCCATCTCACGCCAGTCCCGCAAGACGACAACCGCATAAAAGTGGTGCTCACCAAGGGGGCCAAGATTATGATTCCCAAGCTCATTGCCACGCAGCACACCGTCGGCGGCCAGATCCCCATGGGCTGGGATGCCCGAACATACGGCATTCCTGAAGATGTCGTCAGCCAGGTGGACCCAGTGACTCTCTATGCACTGGTTGCCGCCGCTGAAGCGCTACAGTCCGCCGGTGTCGACGACGCATTCGATTTCTACAACCATATCCACGTCAGCGACGTTGCAAACTGCGTTGGATCCGGGCTCGGAGGCTGTCGAAGCTTCGGCAATATTTTCAAAGGACGCTACAAGGATGAGCCCGTGTCCAAAGACGTGCTCTCGGAAGTCTTCATCAGCTCTGGTAGTGCATGGATCAACATGCTGCTCTTATCAGCAGCAGGGGCAAACCGAACGCCCGTCGGAGCATGCGCCACGGCCTTGGAATCCCTAGACACAGCCTGCGACCTGATTCAGACAGGCAAAGCCAAAGTATGTCTAGTAGGCGCATTCGATGACATGATGAAAGAAGTGTCGGACGAGTTCGCCAACCTGCAGGCAACCATCAACGCGGATCAAGATGTGGCGGCAGGCCGTGAACCCAGAGAGATGAGTCGGCCCTCGACTTCAACCCGTGCAGGCTTTGTCGAGTCGGAGGGAGCGGGCATCCAATTGGTCACATCTGCGAGTGTGGCCCTGAAAATGGGCCTTCCCATCTATAGCATCATTGCAATGACCCACACGGCCATGGACAAAGCCGGCCGTTCGATCCCCGCGCCTGGGCGTGGACTATTGGGTGCCGCGAGACAGACACTATCGCCCGGAGGAGAGTTGGACTCGCCCTGGATGAGCATGGCATACCGCCGCCGGGCGCTGCAGAACCGGCTGACGCAGATCCGGGAGATGCGTGAGCTTCAAGTTGGCTACCTTGACCAGGAGCTGGCCGAAATGGCTGACTCGTCGGACACTCCACAGTCAGTGGTTGAAGAGTACCGAGCACGACGACTCGAGGATATCGAGCTTGACGTCGAGCGTGACCGCCGCGAGGCGCGCAACCAGTACGGCAATCGGTTCTGGACGCACGATGAACGCATCGCACCGATCCGGGGTGCCCTCGCGGTATGGGGTCTGACTGTGGACGACCTAGACGTCACATCCTTCCACGGCACTTCCACAAAGGCCAACGAAAAGAATGAGGCTACGCTGGTCAATGCGCAACTGCGACATCTGGGCCGCAAAGAGGGCAATGTCCTCCCCGTCGTGCTCCAGAAGGCCTTGACCGGTCACCCGAAAGGGCCGGCAGGTGCGTGGATGCTGAATGGGTGTATTCAAATGATGCACGACGGACGCATTCCCGGCAATCGGAACGGCGACAACATCGACAGCGAGCTGGAACAGTGCGAATACCTCGTGTTTCCCAACAAGACGCTAAGCAAACCCAACATGAAAGCGTTTGCTCTGCAATTGTTTGGCTTCGGGCAGAAGGGCGGCATGGCCATTGGAGTGCATCCGCGATATCTCTACGCCACAATGCAGCGAGGCAAGTTTGAAGAGTACAGCGAGAAAGTGCGCCAGCGGGAGCGAAAAGCGATGCGCCGATTCCAACATGGCATCTTCACCAACAGCGTATTCCGCGCCAAACACTCCCCTCCTTACGCGGTGAACCAAGAGATGAGGGTCCTGGTTGACCCGGCATATCGAACATGTCCTGCGTAGCGATATTGTATGTAAAACTCGACAAGGTTATGTTGAGCATGGTCTCTCTCATGTACAGGCGTTTCGGGTGTGCTTTCACATGAGTTTTATTTGTGGCAGTAGATATGTGTAGAATTACCATATGAATGCTTTTCTCAAGTCACTGTATTGGAACGAATAGACTGCAATATGTTATGTTGTTCTTGCATCAATCTGCCAACTGAAATGTCACGGCTTGAGCATCGCAATACCATCTAGCGGCCAGGGCTTCTATATGCCCCTGTCAGTACAGTACATGTGTAAATTCACTAGAGAGTCGAGAGCAGGAAGAGGGCAACAAGGTGTCTGGTGTTGATTCGGGGAGGGTAATAGTATCATGGTAATTACTATGTCAGTGACGAGGAACGCTACGGCAAATCAGCGCCATTGAGCCTCAGTTAGAGACAGAGTGCCTCCAGCTCACTTTGTACATGCGAGGCTATTGGAATCGTTAACATGCCAGTTGTCACGCAGATGCGGTAGCTACAGACCTTATGAGCAGAGCGTTGCGAAAGGTTGAAAAGAGTTCCTTAATTAATATAAAAGAGAGTGAACGAAGGTCTCGATATATATACATAATAAAGGAGAGAGCTTAATAATAAGTGTAGGCTGCGCCTTAACATGATTCAGTGCGTATATAACTTAACACGTAAGTTAATATATATTGCCACACGTAATTCACCGCGACATACCCTTTAATTAATTAACGCGTAGTAAATTAACTATTTTTAACGTTATAATTAATTTAGCAGCTATTTAAAAGTAAGGTAAGGTTAAAGTAAGCTAAAAGATAAAGTGAGAAAAGCTTAAAAATAGTTATAATAACTTACGTTACCATTAAATAATAGCTTATATGCCTTTCTTTATTCTATATACTTATATAAATAGGTTTAAAAGCCGTAATAACTCCTTTTAAGCCGTATAATAAAAGTGTAAAGCTCCCTAATAATAAAAAAATCGCTTTAAATAAGCTATTATAACTTATTAAGCTTTAATATATAAGACCCTTTCAATCTTATTTTTCTTAAGCCTTCTTTTCTTCTTAATAATAATAATAATTTTTCTTTTACATTTATTATAACTCCTTATATGAAGAGTATTAAGTCCCGTTTAACTACTTTAACCTTAACACGTAAGAAGCGTGCTAAGAAGAAGAAGAAGTAACGTACCCTTTTAAAGAATGAAAGAGGTAGTAGTAATGATAAGGATTATAGTTTTAAGGATGATAATGATAATAAAGAAAAGGTACCCGTTAATTTTAATACCTTTAAAAGTAAAGAGAAACGTAATTTAGCTACGTTAAAGTAAGTTTTTTAATTATTACTCTTTTCCTTAAAGCTTATTATTAACTTATTTCTTATAGTTTTTAAAAGAAGAAGTTAAAAAAAAAAAGTGCTTAATGTTAAGACTTATATCTTAACTATTTAAAGAGTGCCTTTATAGGTAAAGGGTTTAACGTTTATAATAAAGTTAAAAACAGTATATAACGTTATTATTACGATTCTTATTCTTACCTATATGAAGTTACGTAAATTTCTCTCTTTAATCTTTTATTTTTAATACTTTAACCTTAATTTTCTTTAAACTAAAGATTATCTCGAGCCTTACTTATAAGCTTATAACCATTATTTAAAAAGGGGTAAAAGGTTTTACTTTATTTAGCTTTTGGTAAGCTATTCATATACTTTTACGTTAAAAGGAGGAGAGAAAAGGTATGTTTAAGAAAAAAAGTAAGAGTAAAATGGCGGCTTTAATAATAAATGAAAAGAATAAGGATAAAGAGGATTTCGAGAAAGATAAGAGCGTAAATAATAAGCATCATAAACATTCTTTAACTGCTTATAACAAGATTTAAAACTGCTTTATAAAATAATCTTTTAAGTTTCTTTTCTTTCTTTTACTATATGTTAAAACTTATAACTTAACGCCTTTTTCTTATTTTTATCTTTATTTTTTAGCACCGGCGCGTACTAAGCACTTTACGCCTTAATTTTCTTTTTATAGTTTACATTAATAAGCATCTTATAGTTTACATTAATATATGTTAAAGGTTATCCCTTAATTAATTAAACGTTATTTTCTTAGCTTTATTCACTTAATTTAATAAAGTAATGCGTATCTTATAAGTTAAAAAGCGCTTTAAAGTATTTAAACTTTTACTTGAGTTTTTTATAAGTTTATTAATAAGCATTTCATTTATAAATAAATAAGTAACTTTTAACGTTTTCTTTAAGTATTCTTAACGTAATTATATATTATAAACGTTTACGTAACATAGCTTAATATTAATCCTTTCTCCTTTACTTATTATAAGCTTAATTATTTATTAATTATTATAATAAACTTTTTAAACCTCCTTAAGGTTTAAAGAAATCTTTTTAAATAATTTTTAAAAGGCTATAGTCTCTTTAACTATTTAAGAAAGGGTAAGAAGCATTACTTTAATAAATAATGTAATTATTATATCTTAATAAGCTGCTTTTAATTAGTTAAGCTATTAAAAAGCATTATAATATACCTTTAAGCGGAGTGTTTAAACTTTATATAGTTTATAAAAGAAATGTTTTTAATGATTAATAAAACATATATTATTAATTACTCCTTTATACTATATTCTTAAAAACTTTATTCCATAAAGATATTATATAATTTACTTAACTACTTTAATATGCTATTAACTTAAGTTAATTAAAAATTAAGAAAGCTTAATAATTATATACATAATATTAAGCTTAATTATAATAATTATATAAAGAATAGATTTAATAAGCTCTTAATATTATTTTACTTACGCTAGTATAGCTTCTTTAATAAATATCATTAGCTTAATGGTTAGTAAAGGTGTATAAAGAAAGTAATATAAGCTTATTAAACCATACTTAATAATGATTTTATTAATATATTAATTATATGAGAGTTAAATTTTCTTAACTACCTTATCCTTAATTCTTTCAATGCTTAAGAATTATTAAATATTACATACGTCATAAAGTTCATATACTTTCTTAAGGCTTATTATAATGCGTTTAGCTTTTATAGTATATTTCTTTACGTAAAACATTAAAAAATCATTAACGTAAAATACTAATATTATAGTTTTATTTACGTTTATAAAGAAGTAAAAGTCTTTTTTTAAAGGTATAAAGCTTAATAACTTTAAAGTTAAATAAAACTCTTTATATTAACTAAAGATAAGGTGAGTTTCTTAAGTTATATAAAGCTTTTACTAACTTTATGTATATTCTGTTTTCTTTAAAGCTTTTAAAAAGCTTACAGTATATAATAAAACTATTATTATAATAAGCGTTTAAGAATACTTAAACGATATCGAACTACTTAATCCTTAAATTTTAACATATAATGATTATTATTATAAGTTTAAAAGTCTTTATTATAAGTATAATTACGTAAGTATCTTATAAGGTAGCGTTTTATAGGTTGCCCCTTACGTGAATACGCGCTTTATACTTAATAATATAGCATTCTAAATCGAATTTATAAGTAAATACTTACTTTAATAAAAAAGGCTTATCTTTTACTTATGACCAATAAATTTTCTTTTAAGTCTTCTTATTAATTAGGTTCTTAATTTCTTTTATATATATAATTAAGAAAGCAATTCGTAAAAGGTAATTAATAAGGTCCTTTTAATTCTTAAGTACTATTATAGTTTTAATAAGGTTATCTCGGTATAATCTCTTATTTAAGGCGGCTTGTAGCTTTTTCACTTATATTTATTATATAGCCATTATAAATATAATATATAAAGTTATATATTAATAGTCTCCTTCCTTAATAGCTTTTAGCTAATTAAGCATAAAGGTTATAAACAAGGTATATTACGAACTATATTTTAAAACGTGTATTTTGGTTTTAAGATATATAATAATAATGAAAATTACATAATTTAAGCCATTAAAACCCTTCGGATCCTATTTCTTAATCCTTTTACTTATACGCGTTAATAAACCATAATCCTTCTTTATATATTTACGTTTAAAACTTTAATAAAAGTCTATTATTCAACTTAAAGGGTTTTTATACTTATCTTTTTGGCTAGAAAAGGGGTTTAAACGTAAATAACGTTTTAAATCTCGTCGATAATAATACTATTTATAAATCCTTCTCCGCTTATAAGTATATTATTACCTTTATCTCCGTTATCTTTCGGAGCTATTAATTAAGATTCTTTATCTTTTTAAATAAGAAAGGGTTCTTTTTAATTACCTTTTATCTTAAGCATTAAGTCTTTACTATATGTAAAGCTTTCCTTACGCTTTAAGCTTATCCTTAGCTTTAAGTCTCTTTCGTACATTTTAAATGAATTTAAAGATCTTTAAAAGGTTAAGAGTTTACTTTATAAGTTATTAAAGGAGCTATTAATGTTAAGCTTTTCGATAGATTTTTTACTTTTTATAAGTTCCTTTATAATTATCTTTAAGTCTTAATTTAGCCTAAAAAGCTCTATATCCTTAAGTTCTTATTTAAAAGGATATATTACGCTTTATAGCTCCTTTTATTATATTAAACCATGGATATTATCTTATGAGAAAAGCGTTTATAAAGCTTACTTAACGTTTTAAAGCTAACTATCAATATTAAGTTCGTTTATTACCTTTTTTATAATAAAAATCGAGTATGCCTCTTTTATCTCTTACTTAAGTTAATAAAACTTTTCTTTATTAAACGTTACGTTATAAGTAATAATAATGCGTTTTAATTATGAAACTTAAATCTTATAAATCTTAAAAGCTATGTATTTAATTAAATATTTAATATAAGCCCGGAGTTTAATTTTAAAAGCTCTTCTTTCCCTTTTTACCTTACGTACCTTATCGAAAATGTATGTTTAATAATTATATACGTATATTTTACTTTAAATTAAGTATAAGTTTTAAATAAGTCCTTAAATTATATACGGCTTATATTAATAGAAGTATTATTAAAACCAGGTATTTAAGATCTTATTTAATAAACGTATATTACGTATAAAGCTTAGACTAATGTTATAAATATATGTTATTACTTTATTAACCTTTAGTTAAAGGTTCATAAGTAAGTTTATACTATTTAATATTACATTTACCTTACTTACGAGCTTTTACTTTATATATTTAACTTTATCGTTTAGTTCATATATATAATTAAGAAAGGTTTTCGATATTAATACCCTTTTTTTACATTTAAACTTAATAAATTATAAATTATTTTATATTGATTATAATAATATCATTATCTTACTTAATTTTATATATTAAAAGCTTATATTACAATCTTATTTAACGCTCGAAGTTATGTAAAGTATTAAAAATATTTACGAATAATTTATAAATAAAGGGAAAAGTAAAAAGCATTTTATTATATTCATCTTTAATTATTAAAAGTTATTAAAAGTTATTAAAACATTATTTAAAGTCGAAAAGATCTTATAAAATACGTTAAAATAATCATACCATTAGTCTTTTAACGTTCTTTATAAGATTACTTATTTTACGTACGCTTAAGTGTATTTTTTATACTTTAACTTAACTATTTTATTTATTTTAATGATTTTAACGCTTTAAACAAGTGCTTTAAATGCCTTTAATCTTAAATGCTTAAAACGAGTATGTTAAAAGGCTTTTAAGTTTTCTTTAAAGTATAATGAGTCTTATAATAGCCGTTAAAAGCACCAAAAAGCTTACTTTATTAATTTTATTATTAAAAATATAACAGTGCTTATAATGCTTATTAAAATCACGTTTAAAATGCTATAATAAATAAAAAAGTACTTATATTAAAAGAAGATTAAGTTATACTTACGTATAAAAGCCTTAATTATTATACTTTTATTTAATTTTTTAAAACGAAGTATATAGTTTAAATTATAAAATTAAATTTTAACGTTATAAAAGCGAGCTTTTAAAACTATATTTATATAAAACTTATCGATTATAATAACGTCGTTAACTATAAGATCCTTTATATTAAGTTCCTTCAGTTTAATAAATACGTTTTTTAAAACTTAACGTCTTTTTTTTGTAATAAAAAAGCTTATAATATTAGCTTTTACTAATTTATTATTATTATAAAGCTTATATAAACTTATTTTTAAAAGGTCTTTATTATTAATTAAATAAATTACTTTATAATTATCGATAAGGATATCATTTATTAATAAGTAATAAGTGTATTAAAAGGCCGTGAAGATTTTATTCCTTTTACTAAGGTTACTTATAAGCTTTAAATTTATAATTATAATAATGACCGAACTAAGGTACTTTATCGACCTCCTTTTTCCGTTATTATTATTACTTTTAAAAGTATTTCTACTTTTATTAAGCTAACTTTTCTTTTTTAAGCTAATATATAAATCTTTTTAACGTATAAAGTTAAAGCGAGTTAAAATATCTTTACGTTTTCACTTAAATATATTACGTAATCAGCTTTTTAAACTTATCGGTAAGCATACACTTTAAGTTAATATAATGCTTTAATATTGAATCTACTTTATAAGGATAAGCATATTATTTTCATTTAATATTATTAATTTCAGTTTAACGTTTTTAAATACTTAACTCGTTTTTAAAGGTGTTCGTAAAAAAGATCATTAATCCCTTACCATTAATGTTTAACTTATCTTCGAAAGTATAACATTATAGATTATAATATAATCTTTTAAATTATCAATTAACAGCTATTTAACCTTACGGGACATTATATTATCATATTGGTAAGCTGCTTATTATAATATTATACGCTTTTTTAAGGTCTTTAAAAAGTCTTTTATAATTAAATTACCTTTAATCTTTAAGATTTAATAAGCTTTTACGTAAATTTAAACATCGTAGTACTTAATTAATTAACGGTCTTAATTAATCCTTATTATAAAAGCTTATGAAAGTATTATTTAATACTTTTAACGCATTATATTTTAAATGGTAATTATCTTTAAAGTTAAAACTTTTTTTAAAAAACATATAATTCTTTAAAAAGTAATAATTTTATAGAGGTTATAGCTTTATAAGCCCACAAATGTAGATGAATGATGATCCATTAATAGAATGGCTGTTTGGAAGCTCCCTCCCATATAAATTACGCAGGCCAGCAATTAGCCAGCTAGAAGATAGAACATAAGCAAGACACTACTTTTAACCTCAATTGAACGTGTGCAAGTAAGCCGTGACTTCCAACAGTTATGAGCTTGGCTCGCAGACGACTTCCCCTATGTTAACACCACAGTTTACTGCTTACAAGCACTTAACAATAACACCAGAACAACCATGTTAATAAATGACAAGAAGATCTTCCTCGCCAGCTCCAAAGACTGGGAGGACTGGAACGACGAGTTTAAAACTAGGGCAAACGCAGTATAACTGTGGGATAAGATTAATCCTGAAACCTACGACTAAGAGGAATTCCTTACTAAGCCTGAGAGACTATAAGTGGGAGCATATGAAAAGAAGAAGGAACTCGGCTTACCAAATGAACTATAGAGCATTATAGAGCTCTCGTCTGAAGGATGAGCAAACTACTAAGTGGCGCTATCGCTCTATAAATAAGACTAAGCCGACTATGATAAAGAGACTAATAAGATTAAAGCCCTTACGAACTAGGTTATGATAATAATTAGCTTATATCTCGTTAAAACCTTATGTCTTACCGAAACTAGTATTAAAAAATAGTATAATAGCTTAAAGCTTTAAGTAGGAAGGATGGAAGTAGAAGAAAGGATGTTTACTCGAAGCAATTATTAATAAGCAGTTAGACTGCTTATAAAGCTGCCTCGCGATATAAGTAAGTGGATTTTAAACTAAGAGCAAGCATTCTATAAAGTAAGGCAAAATGCTATGCTTAAGGTTTAGAATATGGAAGACTAGTTTAATAACTTTAAAAAGGTGATTAAAGGATTAGACCTAAAGTGGAAGTACTAAATTCAGGCTTTTAACATAACACATTATATAAAGATCGAGAGAGGCACTCTTAACTACCGCGAACTCACTAACGCAGTTAACAGGTAGTTACTTACTATAAATAATAATAATAAGACTAAACCCGAAGTTAGAAAAGGCTCCTTCCATAATTGCTAGCGATAAGACGATAAGAGCGAGGGAGAAGACTATAAAAAGAAGAGAAGTAATAAAAGGAAGCATTTACCGGGCGAGAAGTTTAAGGATAAGCTTAAGTGCAGTGCGTGCAAGCTACCTTACCACATGCTAGAAAGGTGCTATTACGTATTCCTTAAGCTAGCTTTAAACTGATTTAAACCCTTTGAAAGGATATAAGAATAGGTAGATAAGGCCCTTAAGGAGGATAAAAAGCTGAAGAAGGAGATTAAGAAGCTAAGGAAATAGAAGAAAATAAAGAAAAAGGATTTAATAACTAACGATTTAAAATAAAAAGAGTAATCTTTAAAGTGCTCTTAACTACTTAAAAGGATAATAGAGATTAAAGTAAGCTTTATAACTATAAAAGGAGCAGCGTTTATAACTTAATCTTACCCTTTTATATACTTAGTAATACTTAACTTTAAATCTACCCTTTATATCTTTAATTAAATAAGCTGCTTCTTAAAGCTTAAAAGAGCGGCATTAAGCGATTGCATTTAAGTAAGCAACTATTAAATATTAATTTAAGGATATAATAAAGTGGATATTAAGGTTTAAATGCTAGCCGGAAGAAAAAGGCTTTTATGCTTATATAACGTAGCGTACTGCGAAGAAATTATTTATAACTTAGTTTCCTTATAAAAGTTACGTAAAAGAGGGTTTTATTAAGATAATAGATTAAATCTCATGCTTTTAAAATGATTAGATGGATTAATCCTATATGCCTTAACCGAATAACACGGCTAATTCATAATAAAATACATCTTAAAAAACGTTAATAGAGCGACCTTTTATGCATGCAGGAACTAATTTAACATATAAACTAAGAGAAGGCTTATAGGAGCAGATGCGCTTAGATAACACCTCCGTCTCAGTTACTTAAGTTTAAGAGCTCTTAAGCACTTTATTAATAGTTCTTAAGGGGTGCGAATTAAAGGCATTATAACGGCAGAATATAACGCTTACGCATAAGGAAAAATAAAGCGTTAGATAAGGCGTTACCTTAAGGAGCTACGCGAGGGAGCAAGAGAAAGACTAGCAATCGATTTCCACGATTACGAAGAAGATTAGGAAGGTTATTTTAGTTAAATGCTAATAATATGTTACATAACTAGCTATATATAAGACTTTTACTTAAAAGACTGAACTACGGCATTAATTATTACCGCGTTAAAAATCTTATTAAGCTTACTGGAACCTTAATATGGGATTAAAGTTAAAGTTATCAAATGCGATAATGAAATGGTCACTATTAAACTTAAAGTGAAACACTTTATTAAGCTTTAAAGCATTAGAATCGAGCCTTTACCTCCTTATACGCAGGCGCTAAATAGCGGAGCTGAACGCTTAAAGGGTATGGTAATAAATGAGATACATTTAATAAGAGTAAGAGTAAAGCTCTTAAGCTAACTTTAAAGAGAGATATTAAGAACTGCGGTATATCTATTAAATTATACGTTAAGATATAAGAACGGATGGAAAACTTTATTTAAAAGCTTTTACTTAAAGGATAAGGAGTAAAGGAAGCTATCTTAAGCCCACTTATAAACATTTAGCTATAAAGCTTATGCCCTTATTACGAAAGCTATAAAGCGGGAAAATCGTAAATAACGCATGAATCTTAAGGCTTAAATCGGCTATATAATCGGCTATAATTTAACGAATGTTTACCATATTTAAAACTTAACGCTTAATAAGGTCGTAGTTATAAGAGACGTAATCGTTAATAAGAAAAGCTTCTTTAATAGGAACCTTTAAAAAATGCGAGATGATATTTAGTAAGTCGATTTAAAAGCCTTAACTAAATGGCTTTAATAAAACGGAGAGTAAGAAAACTAAGATAAGTAAGTTTAACCGTTAAAGGAAGATTTTTAAGAAGTAAGAGACTTAAAGGACTTTATAAAAAGTGAATTTAAGGCGTAAGAAGCGACTAAGAATACTAATGTTAAATTATAAGAAGCAGTTAATTAAGGCTTTAAGGATCAGCTAAGGTCGAAAGAGTATATAAAGGCTAGATTGAAGCTTCTTCTTACTTTACCACCCTTACTACTAGCAGCAATGCTAGCAGCTGTAATAACCCCGTTAAAGAAGCTACCCTTTTTAAACTTTAAAAGATGCTTTATAGAAAAGGAAGAAGTAGTAAATTAATTAAGGCGGGAAGAAGGGAAATAAACCTTAATGCCTTAACTAAGCATAAGTTAATTAAGGTTATAAGAAAAGATGATACTTTAACTGGGTCGTAACGTAAGTTAATTAAGGTTAAAGGTTCTTAACAGTAATGTTAAGAGAATATAGTTAAGCGTAAGCTATTTAAGGCTAGAAATAAGCATTAAGAGCTAATTAAGCGTAAGCTAATTAAGGTTAAAGTATATCTTAGCTGCTTTAAAGATGCACTACATGGAATGCTAATAAGGTGCCTTCTTCATAAGGACCTAAGCAGGAAAGGTAGTTAATTTAAGATAGAAAGTCTTTATAAAAGCTATCGTGGAAAGGTTATTAAGGAAGCCTTAGTCACTATAATATAAAGACCTCCTACTACCTTTAAAGAGTTATAAAGAGCTTAAGCACCACCCTTTAAGAAAACTATTTAAAGAAGCAGAGAAAGTATATTTATAAAGCTATAAAGACATAAAGTCCTAAGTGAAAATCAGCTTAAGAGACTTAAGAGCTAAAGGACAGAAGATCTTAAACTATAAGTAAGTATATATATATAAATTTAATAAGTATAGCAGGTTCGATAAGGCTAAGATGAGGCTCGTTATAAGAGGTAATTAACAGCTTCTCGACCCTCACGTAAGTAGCTACGTGGTGACCCTAATAGGAAGATCCTTTCAAACGTTAATCGCTATCGCGGCTCAATACGATCTCGAGCTACTATAATACGACGCAGTTAACGCTTTCGTGAACGTAAAACTCGATAAAGAGGTGTTTATAAAGATGCCTTTTAGCCATTGAAACCACTAGTACTATTATAAGCCGCGAAGGAAGCTCTCTTTATAAGCAGATTACTTAAGGAACTAGGAGTCGAAATCGATGCACGCATTCGAATAAAGTGTGATAACGTATAAACCATTAGGTTAGTAAACGTAGAAATCGCTACCCTTAAGACTAACCTATGACACGTAGACATTTATAATTACTGGTTACGTTAGGAAGTCTAGAATGGAGACATCACAGTTTATTACACTAAAAGCGCTGAGATGATAGTAGATGAAATGACTAAAGCCCTGCTAAAGAGAGTATAGGAAAGTTTCTTAAAGTAGATGAACTTAAGGAATATCGAAGAAAGGATCACCGAGCAACGGAAAGAAGTCCTTAACGAAGCAGAAGATATCGTGGTTAATGAAAACTATGAAAACTGGGAATAACCTTATATATCTGGTTCAGGCGCGCCCTGCAGGCTCACTTAAGGGGGTGTGTTAGATTAACCAGAGTAAGTAGTGAGGCGCTTAGGAAAGGAAGACCCCTTAACTGCGTGAAAGCAGTGGATCTAGCCAATAGGAAGCCATGGAAGCTATGGAAGCCATGAAAGCTATGGAAGCTACTGAAGTTATGGAATGGGCGCTCAGCGCAGGAGATAAGGAGTGCCCGGGAGTTAAAGAAGTCTAATTGGCCGGTTAGCCTGAAGGCCCACAAATGTGGATAAATGATGATCCGTTAATAAAATGGCTGTTCCGAAGCTCCCTCTTATATAAACTGCGCAGGCCAGCAATTAGCCAGCTAGAAGATAGAACATAAGTAAGATACTACTTTTAACCTTAATTAAACGTGTGTAAGTAAGCTGTGACTTCTAATACCTTTATTATTACGATATATATCTTAACACGTTATTCCTTATTAGCTATTATTAATTAAATAGGCTACTTAACAGCACCTTTTCCTTAAAATAGCCTCGCTTTAAGTAAGCATTTAAAATAAGTAAAAAGTGTTTAATTTTATTTACTTTATTTTATTATAATAAATATATAAGGTAGTCATTAATAAGTAAATATACCGTTAGTTATTAAATAACGTAAAAATCTCTTAATATACTTAAAACTTTATGAAAATAATTAACTTTTATCTTTTAAGGTTAAAGAATGATAATAAGCCCGCTTTATTAAATCATAACTTAAGTCTTAAAGCTAACAATATATGCCTCGATACGTTATTTCTTATAAGCTACTATTAGTCTGATAAAATACTTAATAACACCTTTTTATTAAAATAACTTTAATTTAAGTAAACATTTAAGATACGTAAAAGGTGTTTAGTTTATTTATTACACTTTATCATGGTAAATATATAAAGTAGTAATTAATAAGTAAATACACTTCTAAAATAAATTAAATTAAAAGCTTAACTATTAATTATTAAATAATGTAAAAGACTCTTAACATACTTAAGACCTTATAAAAATAGTTAGCTTTTATCTTTTAAGGATAAAGAATAACCTTAACATTAAGTACGCATTATTAAAATATAAATATTATTATTATTCTTTTTATATTATTTATCCCAGTAAAGTTAAATTAATCTCTTTTAAAAGCATATAGTTCGTAAATAAAAAATCTGGCATAGTTATTAAAAAAAAGAAATAAAATGAAAAAAAAAAAAAGAATAAATATAATATATAAGTAAAAACCCTTTATATTTTAATGGACTAAAGAAGAGTAAAAGTTAACGTAACAACGTGAAATTTTAATTTAAAACTCTTTTTTATTAAAAACCTCCCTCTATAACAAGGTAGCGAGTAAAGTCCCTTTAATTACAGTAAATATATAAAGTAGTAATTAATAAGTAAATATACTCCCGGAATAAGCTAAATTAAAAGCTTTATTATCGATTATTAAATAATGTAAAAAGCTCTTAACATGCTTAAAACTTTATAAAAATAATTAACTTTTATCTTTTAAAGTTAAAAAATAACCTTAATATTAAGCACGTATTATTAAAATATAAACATTATTAATATTTTTTTTTATTATTTATCTTAATAAAGTTTGAACTTAATCTCTTTTAAAACCATATAGTTCGTAAATAAAAAAACCAATATACTTATTAAAAAATAAAAATAAAATAAAGAAAAAAGAAGAATAAATATAATATATAAGTAAAAACCCTTTATATTTTAATAGATTAAAGAAAAGTAAAACTTAACGTGTAGTTAAGATTCTTAACGACGTGAAATTTTAAATTAATACTCTCTTTTACCGAAAACCCCCCTTCATAACGAGGTAGTAAGCAGAGTCCCTTTAATTAATATAATACTAATGCGGAATAATTAAAGTTAAAGTAAAAGCTTATTATATTATATTAAGGTGTAAAGAGTGATAATGAGTGCAAGTGTGGAAGGCTTCTTACAGTTTAAAAGAAAGCTATAAGGGCCTTATAGTAAAAGTAGGAAGCCTTTACTCCACGCTAATCGCTTTAAGTAAAGGACTCCGCCTTTTACTCTTAATAAGAGAAATTTAATTATAACGTCTTAATATAGCTAATTAAGCTAAATAAGTCATTTCCCATATTAAATGCCTAGGCATAAAAGAAACCTTTATTATCTTTAATAATTTAAACATCATTAGTTTTATTAACTAGTCCTGATCTATTATCATCTCATAATTTAGGATCTTTATTCCTCCGCATCCCGGTCATTAGGATCTTTATTTATTTTATTATAAGATTCATTTTGCATTCTTAATAAGTATCGTAAGCCTTCCTTATATTAAGCGAGTTCGTTATTAATGGGTATAAGAACTATAAGTTTAATAATAATAACTATAAGTTTAACGGACGTAATTATTTTTTAAAGGCGCTTAAGCTTTCATTTCTCCTTAACTTACGTTATAAAGCATTCTCCTACTTATTATTAATATTTATTAATAAGGTCCTTTAAGTTACGTAATTATTATTCTAATTTTTACACGTTATACTCGTTTTCTTATCCTTTCTACTTAATAAGGTATTAAAGTCGTTTCTTAATAACCTTATACTATACTAGCCTCTTAAGTTTATACTTATCACTATCTTTTAAACTGGAACTATTTTAATTATCTTCCATTATTAACATGTTTTTCTCCCTTTAACGCCGCGGTTAATTAATTAAGTTAATTATTCATTTTTAAAGCCTTTTAAGGGTGTGTAAAACCTTAAGGCTAAACGTTCTTACTAACTATACGTAAAAAGGAAGGGGAGATAAGTTAACGTTATATTATTATATAACCAGCTTTATACTTAATAATAGTTCTTATATAACTACTTAATTAATCTTACTTAAGCATTAAGGTTAATCGCTTATTATATTATTATAACGTAAAGCTATTAAAGAAGTTAACGAGGCTAAGTAGCTTTAACATTATAAAAGTGCTTAACTTACGCGCATTTAAACTACATAACGTTACTTTAAGGGTCGCGTTAATATATAATAAGCACTTATAAAAGTTCGTTAGTATGGTAAATTCCCTTACTTCGCTTCTTTCTCTTAAGTACTTATTTATATACTACTAATCGAAAGCTTAAATGCCCTTACTAGCCTTAAGGTTCTCCCTTAACATTTTCATTAAAATAGAAAGGTTAGCGTAAAATATAGCTTCATGTCTCTAATTCTTTTTTATCTCGCCCTAGTCCTTAATAATTTTCAGATAATTTAATTAGCTTTAAGTAGCCTTTAGTCTCTCGCTTAAGGCTTGGAAGTTATAAACTAACGAACTTTTAAGGATCAGAGTGTACTGAAATGCACGGAAACAGTTGGAAGTCACGGCTTGCAGTGCACACGTAGTAATTGAGGTCAACTTGTGTTATTCTTGATCAACTGTCTGGCAGGCCGTTTCTAGCCGTTTGATGGCTTAGATGAACAGGTCTGGAACAAAGAAGAGCGCAATGGATCATCATTTTCCCGCGTTGTGGAGCAGTCCTTCCGTTTGCGCCAATTGGCTTCTTTGTCTGCCGGAAGCGCTCCATTCCATGCGTTATGGGCCAAATGCGCCCGCATTCCTCAGGCGCCCATTCCACTGCTTCCGGCCTGCGGCCTGTCACGTG
This sequence comes from Diplogelasinospora grovesii, assembly GCA_033297225.1. Lineage (NCBI taxonomy): Eukaryota > Fungi > Ascomycota > Sordariomycetes > Sordariales > Diplogelasinosporaceae > Diplogelasinospora > Diplogelasinospora grovesii. Next base: position 11,435 of record MU853936.1, on the reverse strand, counting down.
ACATCCTTTCCTGGGGCACAGTTCAACTTGTGCATCCAACAGAAACTTGCTCAGTGTTAGGGATTGCGGTAGGTCAAGCACTGGAAGAAGCTACTGCACGCTGCGCGCAGCTGTTCCTATCAGATGATGATAATCTAGCGTCCTAAACAGACCCCAGCTTGCTTTAGTCCATGTTCTTATGTATTGAATCCCGCTGTCGCCCACGCGCAGCCTGCTTACTTAGGTAGATATGTGTGTGATGTAATCCAGCCCTCCCTATCTATTGCCATCACGGCCAAAGTCTTTCCTCCTCCACGACGGACAAGGCACATCGACAGACGCCGACATCCAAGATGCCCTCGATTATCCTCCTGGGTGCGGGCTTAGCCATGGCTCTTAATACTGTCACTGGGGTCTACGCGCAGTCTGCTTCAGCATCAGCATCCCCATCGGCGTCGGTTGACAATTCGGGGGAATACTCCATCACGGCCCTGCCGGCGGTAACCATGCAGCCGCCCTGCATCTTTAACTGCTTGGTATGAAGGCCTCATACCCACCTCCGTCGCGTGTTCGCAAGAACTAGATTCATCCCATGAGTGGTAGATCCCCATCGGCCTAGCCGACCCTTCGGGCTGCGACGATGTGACCAACAACTGCGCCTGCCTGTCGGCGCCGCCTGACGTTCTCGACGTGATCAAGAACTGCATCAGCACCGTTCCAAGTCCGCCTACGCCGCCACCGCCGCGAGCTTATACACGAGCTACTGCCTCAGCATGTACGGCAGCGCCGCCTTCGCCAGCGCCAGCTCCGTCGCGAGTGTCAGCGACGCGCTGGTTGCTGCGAATGCCACGACCTCCTCGACCTCCATGGCCTCTGCGAATGCGACAGCAACCTCCTCAGCCATGAGTATGACTACCACGGACGCAGCCGCCTCCTCGGCAACGACGGTGCCGACTTCGGGCGCTGCTGCGGCTGCTGCTGGAAGAGAAATGTGAGTTCCTCAATATTCATGTCCCAATCGGGATACTTACCTAGATGGTGCTTTGGCTGATGTCGTACGAAAGCATCGCTTCGGCTCTGACGGCGGCGGCGGCGCTAATGATGGTTGTCATGGCGCTTTGATTAGAGGGCAGGGGTTCAAGTTGTCGGCCATCATCACGAGGCTGAAAAGCAGCCGCTGGCATGGGGGCTAATTGAGCGGCGTAAACCCTGGTGTCCGGTTTCGCAGGGTCTTCCGGATAGTATGTAGTCAACTGCATCTAACACACGCTTTCTTTGGAGCAGGTCCTCTCTTGTGCAGTATCATCACGTCATTAGTAGAAATCGTACCATCATACTGGGAGGTAATCTTCTCGTGGTAAGAGCAGAGGATGCGATGTTTGAAGGAAATACATCAAAACTAGATACCTTGACAATCTATGCTTGGACAAAGAATTCTAAAACAAACAAACAAAACTTGGAAAGACGTGAAAAAAAGGAAAAAAAAAGACTATGTCTATCCGTACTGTAGAAAATCTACAGTACGGATAAGGTCTCACACATAACCCTAACCCGGATACATCGCCCCTCACCGCCCAGTGCAGAGGTCAAAAGAAAAAGTACTTTTTTATAGTCGCCCACTTACTTACACAGTTGTCACAGATCAAGCCCTCTGCGCGCCGCATGCCCTCTACGTTAAGGGTATAAATGCGAGGTTATTAGTAAACAGGAAGTAAGGAACTTCTTTAAGCCTGAGAGAGAGGCAAAGCGAACGTAGACAGGTATATGCCGTCGTCCCTCGGCACAGCCGTTTGAGCTCGCGGTCGCCCTCGAGGAAGACTGCAATCAGGAAGACTGTAATCAGGAAGACTGGTAGGACAGTAAGTACAGTTATAACGGCGTGTTCAAATATTGTGAATTGCTTAAGCTTATGGCCCTTTGGTGTAGTGCGTTAAGTGTGGTGTGTCTGCTGCATGGGTACATAAAAGTACTTGGATTCTGATTTTTGTCATTCTGCCGGCTCCACTCTATGTACCTTATCCGTACTGTAGAAAATCTACAGTACGGATAGACATAGTCAAAAAAAAAAGGGACAACAAACAAAGCGAAACAGATCACCCAGTATTCATCACATGATTTATACCCCTCCTCATTTCACCAGTAAAGAGTGAGGCTCCGGGTCTAGTCCTGGCTGCTTTTCTGTTATACAATACTGCTGCAAGATTGTAGAAGACGTCCATTTTGTAGTATTGGAAAGCTCTTATTCTGTGTAGGTGCGCTATAGTTTCGAAGACCTGTAAAGATGTCATTTTCATCCTGCATGCACTTCACTTGTCCTTCGAAAAAGGACCCCGAGCTTATGCAAGATGTCCAACCTATCAGACGCCTATTCGTCCCGAATTTTTGCGTCTGAAGCCTAAGCGCATGCTGCTATTCTGCCTCGGCCTCGTCATACGTCCCTCGCGCTTGGAGAACAGCTGCTAAGCACGCCACAGCACTGAGTGTTTCTGGACTATTCGACCAAAGAACCCGCGAGTAGGTCTCGAGGCTGATCATGCTCTCGGCCTCGTCGCACTTCCCGAGTTTTACAAGTGGCCTCGCGAGAATTCCATCGACTTAAGTATTAGGTGGTAGGCTTCTCTGCAACAAACTGACTGCCTCTGGCCGAGCCAACTCCTCCAGTTTGATGATGCTCCTCAGAGGAATGTCAAGCCTCGCAACCACCTCGTGGTTCCGTGCCATGAAGAGTATGGAACCTCTGCGGCTGAAAGGGAGGTAGTCACACAGTCCCGTAGAGCCAAAGAGCAGCCCCATGTCGTCGGCATTATTGATGACCAAGAGCCACTCCTGATCCGTTTGAGTCGACGCCTCCTTAACGAGTGATTTAATGTCTGCCTTATCGTCCACTGGCCCCTCAATCGCCAGCTTCTGGCCAATCTCGTGATATGCGTTGCCAAAAGTCGCAGTGTCGACAGCGGGGACCCAAAAGACATGGCAGTCTTTGTGCTTCGCGCGAACACGGAAGACAGCCTCGAGGGCGATCTGAGTCTTTCCGGCCCCTCCGAGGCCTTCTATGGCGGTCCGTTGACAGTCGTCCTAGTCATCTTCTCTTTTAAGAATGTCGTAGGCTCGGCTCCGAAGCTGCTGTGGCAGACTCTCGCAGTCGCGGGTGCCACTGGATTGATGCGGGCCCGATTGGGGCCTCCGGGGCCGCGATATTGGCTGCCGTGGGCATTGCGGCGACGCTGTTCTCCTTTGGCTCTGCCCTAGGCAGGTGGTACACGATCCACTCATCTGCCGGTCAATCGCCATTCCCCGTTTGTCGCGCGACCAGCAGCAACCCGCAACGCAGCACCAATTGGAAGTCCGTCTTGACGTGACGCTGTCGGGAACCTGCCGATGTCTCATCGTGTGTTTTCGTGTTGGACCATTGAGAAATGCGGGGGTGTATTCTGATTAAAGTGATGCAGTTGATGGCTGGAAGTCCGTGGGAAACGAGCCCCGTCAAGGGTGCATTAAATAGCACCGAGTCGTACCTTCTCATCGCAAGCGGTACGAAACACAAGTACCTAGAGAAGAACCTTTCGGTCCAAGCGTTCTCCAGGATGCGGTGGCGCGTTATTTTGCAATCTGAAAACTTGGGTAAATACGTCCCTTAGTGTGCAGCAGATCGATCCCATAAAAGTTAAAACTCATGAACGACACGCTTTCTCTCGATTTTCATTTCCTCTTTCGCGGCCCGAGATGTCATCTGTAATCTATTGTGCTCTGCCTTCGATTTTACGGTACCCCCATAGAAGAGGAAGAACCGACGGCAAGCGCAATGCAGCATGTGGGTGTGGTGAACGGGAAACCACAGAAGCACTGTATCTAATGCCTGAGGGCCCCCCTTGTACAGCGCCTTATCTTCCCGCGCTCGAACCTATGCCCTCCGCTTGCACTTAGCCTTGTACGTAGATCCGATCTCGCCCCATTTGATGTTGCTGAACGTGACGGCCGCGTCGGGGTTGTTGGCCTGGATGAGCGCCGGGTTTCCCTCCGTCGCGTTGCACGGCCCGGCATTGCCGCTGTCCAGCCAGTTCATGAACCCGCCGCTGTCCGCCCAGACCGAGAAGATGAGCACCATGCCGCGCTGGATCGCCTCGCCCATATCCGCCAGCCCACCTCTCTGCTGGAACCACGAAGCCGTCGCATTGCAGTACCCATCCGTAATGGAGTCGACGCTCGACCCGGCGACGGTAACCGCTTGGTTCTTGATGATCTGCCCGTCCTGCACATACAGTCTCCTGATCTCCGTCAATGTCCCATCAGCCTTGCCGTTGCTGGTCAGGAACTGAGTGGTGACGGTGAATTTCTTGTTGGCATCCACCTCGAGGTTGCGTCCATAGTAGTCATGGAACCCGTACGCATAAGGGTTGTACCCGCACCCCCACTCATCACAGACACCGACAGGCTGACCACATTCGTCTTCTCCCTGGCACTTGTACACGCCCGTAATGTTACACGCGTGAGGTGTGTATGCTTGAGCCAGAGCGTTGGCCTCCCATAGGTCCATCTCGTTGCAGCATGCGCCGTAGGTATTTCCCGGGTTTGCCTGTTCTCGTTGGCCCTCACATCCCTTTTTTTTTTTTTTTTTGTGTGTGTGTGTGTGTGTTTGTAGGGGCTTACCTCTCCGTTGATAAACGACAGTTTCGGACACTGCGCGTCACAGTATCCCGTCCCGTACTGCGCACCCGCTGGGTTTAGTGCACTCCTCCCGCCATCCATCTCCATCTCTGCGAGATACAATGCGCCATTCATACCACACACTAATTTGCTAACATCCACGTCAAACGAAATCTCAGCATCCAGCAGCTGCATGTCCTCATAGTTCTTCTCATCGTCTGCCACCAAGTAAACTCGCGGACTAGCAACGTCGTACCCCGATCCAGACGTCTTCGGAACGAATTGGTTCAGAACAAGAGAGTCTCCGCTGGTGGCGACCCCGTGCCGGGTATAATCCGCCGGGCTGAATCCTTCCAGCGCGCAGTTCGTTCCGCAGGAGGTGGCATCCGTGCAGATGGAGGTGCCAACACTGCAAGTGGTAGACGGGTCGCCGATCTTGTGCAGACTCCTTGAAAAGGCGTCGAGGACGACGGATGTCTGCACGGTCTTGCAACCACCCGCGAGCGTGCATTTTTGTGTGGGCAGACGGGGGTGGACTTCCGGTATGCTGCCTATCTGCTGAGCACATGTCAGGGAGGACAGGGCGAGCAGCAGGGCTGCTGTATAGGGCGCCATCGTAACGTCTATTAAAGAACCAGCGAGTGAAGACGGATGATAAGCCCCTCATGAAAGGGAACGTCACGGATACTTAAACATCGCATCATGGCACAGACATATGGTAGTAGTAGTGTGCTGGTGGTAGAATAGAATACGACGCTGCACCCGGATTTCCATCCATTGTGCCAAGTGGCCCTGTCCATATGACACATTCTACAGCTGCCAGCAGGAAGGAAGCTCGGAAAGGACGCCGAGATTACACACACTGACAGCGGAGGGTCACACTCGTTAGTGCCGAGTAGGCATGCAGGAACCGCAGTCTGTGCAATTTATTGATCTAGATCCATTGTGCACTACCACGGTACTACCCTCCATCATTCTCTCGTTTACACATTTGCTGGATATTATCCTCGTCGTTAGTTCTTGGGTCGGCGCGTTCCCTGACCCGGAAGCTGGGTAAGCCTGGTAAGATGTTGGCTTATTACCCGGAACGCCGGGCCTCCAAGTGGGGGCCGTCTTTCCGGAGCACCTCCCTCCTTTGGGGGCAGCCGAGGTTTTCTTGGAGGGCTGCTCCTGCGGAGGTGGAGCTCCTAAACTGGAAGGATAGACGGGAAAGAATGAGAGCAGCCTCTCCGGATTCTCCTCCCAATTGAAAGGCAGACACACTGTGAACTGTTTCCCCGCTCCCCGCACGATCGAATCGATAGTTTCCTGGTTCGCGAACCACACCTTGCACACATGAATCAAAGGTAACCCCAACGGGCTATGCTGCTTTGGTGTTAGTCCGCTCCCTTCGTATCGCGGATGTTCCATCAATCAGAGGAGAGGACTCTTTCGTTGTCTTATTGCTTCCTCCCAATTGGCGAACTGTTAAATCGCGGCATTGAGCAGAAAGCCAAGCAAAAGCCTCTTATAAATACCAGATACTCGCCCGCTAAAGCCACGCCATGCTTCGGGCTGACTTCTGTAAGAAACTGTCATTCCGAAGCAGCGCGTGGATGCACATGTCGCTTCATCACGACACTCTTGCAGATAATATGGACTTGGGGTATCCAAAATAGCTTGATTTTTTGCATATATATAATCTCAGGTGCAAGACTGAACGAGTGAAGCCGTGACATCCAATCCGACATGCCATCTTATTAGATGCGATATAATGAAAAGAAACACCGTCGAACATCACCCCTTTTGAAGACACCCACCTCACTCCTTCCCCTGCTATCACCTCTGACAAAACACCTTTAAACATGCCAGAAAGCGCTTTTATTGGCACCCTCGGATGAGTTTCTGACAACTTCTCTTTCCACACACCAATAACCACCCCCTTTCCCCTACAACTACCACAACCTCTTTCACCAACTTCACTCTCATCAACTTTAGCTTCCTCACCATCCTTCATCATCAGGGGCTTCCCGCCCCTTCTTAGTCAATCATCCCCAGTACCGTCATTGTCACCGCTCGTGTAGCCGAGCTAGTCGCCAAACACGCGTTCCTCAATATCCATATTCGCCCAGCCGGTCCTACCAGCCGTTTTCGCCGTCTGCCGTCTGAAGTAGACCCGTTTGGCCCACTTCCAGCCTTCAACACCCGCGAAAAACAGGCCAGCAGCGATAAACACGATGCCCCATTCCCAGCTGATCCCAGTGTGCTTGAACACGGCCGTATTAATAACCGGAATGTAAATGGTCGGAAAGAGCGTCACAAATCCCAACACCACCGCCCAGAACAAGAATTTGTTCCTCCAAACGTCCGCCATCCACTGCGTAAAGTACTTCTTCGAGTCTGGCTGCATCCTGAAGAAGGACCTCCTAGTGTCAACAAGCTCCCAGGCAAGGAACAATGCAAACCAGGTTAGGCACGCAAACGTCGTTGCTCTCGCCCTGAATACCGTGTCGCACCCCTCGCTATAATAGTCATTGCAGTTCTCTCCCAGGGACCCATTTCCAAACGCGTACACCCTCAACACAAAGGACGCTAGACAGAGCGCAGCGATCCAGAGACCGTAAACCAACATGTCGACCAAAAACTCCAGGGTAAAGATACCGGTCTTCAGGCTCTGCGGCGGACGGCGCATAATGTCCGGAACGGCACGCTCATACCCAAGACCCATGTCTGGAAGACCAGAGGTGATCATGATGATCCAAACAATCTCCACAGGACTCAAAGGGAAGACGGACAAAGCGTTGCGATCCTTGAACGCCAGACCGATGAGAAGCGTGCCCGCCTGAGCAATGTTTTCAGCCAAAACGTGCAGAACAAATTTTTGGATGTTGTCGAAAATACGTCTGCCCTCTTCGATGGCGGCCACGATGGAGGCAAAGTTGTCATCAGTAAGCACAATATCCGCAGCGTCCTTAGCCACGTCTGACCCAGACTGGCCCATGGCGATACCGACATCTGCACGTCTCAGGGATGGGCTGTCGTTGACGCCGTCACCGGTCTGGTTTCCCCTTATTAGCACACACACAACATCTAAGATACAGGTGGTTGTGAAAGTAAAAAGGGGGCGTACCATGGCACAGAACTTGCCGCGCCTATGAAGCGCTTCAATCATCCTAACCTTTGTGCTGGGTGCACACCGGGCGATAACCAACGGCAACACCGGAAGCTGGTCAACCTGTCCGTCTGTAAGGGCATCAAACGCGCTGGCCGTCATGACCATCGCGTCTGCCACCGTCCTTGATACGCGCTCCATCTTTTTAGGGAGGATGCCGACCTCAATAGCAATAGCCTTGGCAGTCTCTGGGTGGTCACCGGTAAGCATGTGCACCGAAATACCCGCCTCGTGGCACTCTCTGACAGCAGGGGCGGACTCCGGGCGCGGGGGGTCGTAGAGACCGATCAAACCCCTGAAGGTCAGGTCCCTTTCGACGATATCGCGGTGTGCACCGCCCTCGCCGTCTTCGTCATCCTGTGCGCACTTTTCGTCAATTTCCAGGTCTTCCATATCAGCTTCCGAGATCTTGCGGCTGGCAAGTGCAAGCACACGGAGTCCAAGTCCAGCAAACGCTTCCATGTTCCGTAGCACCTCCTGCCGGAATTCGTTGGTAACCGGCACGGTCTGCTGGGTATCCTCGCTGCAGTACTCCGCGCACACGCCCAGAACGCGCTCGACAGCACCCTTGGTGAATGCGTACCTGTGACCAGTAGAGTTGTGCTTCATGATGACGGACATGCGCTTGACATCCGAGTCAAAGGGGAATTCAGCGACCTCCGACCACTCCGCGTCGTCCTTACCAGCGAGGGCAAGTCTGTTCCAGTTGAACCGCGAGCTAAAGACCTGCATAGCGATTTCCGTGGGGTCGCCGCGGGCGTGCCAGGTTCCGTCCTTCTCGTATACCGTAGCCAAGTTCGCCAGTGAAGCAACTGCCAAAAAGTCCTGCAGACCGGTGTTGCTCTCCTCAAGAGCCTGCGCTGCAGGGACAGTCTTTTCGGTCTCGGTGTCGGACTGGTTCTTAAAGTCGATGGCCTTGGGCTGACGCTTGTCGAAACGGACGTCCCCCTTGGTCGGGTCAAACGGCGCGCTGGAGCTGAGCTCGACCGTGTAGGTACCCAGCCCGGGAACCCAGGCGCCGCGGGCAACCATCTTTCCTTGCGTGAGTGTGCCTGTCTTGTCAGAGCAGATATCCGTAACTGCACCCAGCGCTTCGAGAGACTTGAGGTTGCGGACAATGACGTTGCGCTGCACCATGCGTTTAGTTCCAGCTGCCATCGTAATGGTAAGAACGACAACCAAACTGGCGGGAATCATGGAGAGACCAGTGGCGACGGCGTAGATGATGACCTCCTGAGTAGCGCGGAATCGGTTGGCTCCCAAAACGACGATGGCGCAGATCACGGCGATACCGAACAGCAGCATGGCCAGCTTGCTGAGCTTGCGCTGCAGGGGGGTACCAACATTCACACCCAAGAATCGGCCGATGGCGTCACCGAGAGTAAGGGTGTAGGCTTCGAGGTAGCGGTGGGGGCCGGCGTGGCCGTCGGGCTTGCGCTTGACGGGGCGGACGCGGGAGTCCTTCTTGTGCAGTGCCGCTGCGATGGCGCCGATCTCGGTAAAGGTACCCGTTGCGAACACAATACCCTTCGCGCGGCCCTTGGTAACGGTTGAGCTGCTGTACGAGACGTTGAGCCGGTCGCCGGGGCCGGTGACGTCGTCAAAGGTGTTGTTCACGGTCTTGCGCACGGGGAGGGATTCGCCAGTGAGTAAGGCCTCGTCGGTCTCGAAGTTCTTGGCCTCGATGAGTCTGGGAACCTACCTTAGCTTAGATCTAGGGGAAAGGGCGGAAAGGGGCATACCGAATGTCGGCAGGCAGAGTATCGCCCATCTTGACTTCGACGAGGTCGCCGGGAACAATCTCGCCAGACGGAACAACGATGGACTCGCCGTTACGAACGACAGAGGCAGTCGGAGATGAAAGAGAGCGCAGGGAGTCCATGGTCTTCTCGGCAGAGTACTCCTGGAAGAAACCGACGACGACATTAAGAAGAATGACGAAGGCGACGACGCCGCCTTCGATCCACGAGCGAATGCCGAAAGAGACTGCCATTGCGAGGATGAGGACCTTTTGAGGTAATTAGCACCGGTCTAAAACCTTCCGGCTGCTGGGCGGAGGGGTCAATTAGTGCTGTTGATGCATACCAAAGTCATGGCATTGGCAATCTGCGCGATGATAATCTTGAACGGCTGGACGCCGTCCGCCTCACCGAGATCGTTCCTGCCATATTCCTCCAACCGTCTCGTCGCTTCCTCCTTGGAAAGACCAGTAAGAATATCGGCGCCGAGTTCCTGAGCTACCTGTTCGTGGGTCAGAGCGTGGGCCGGTCGGCTCATTGGTCGATTGGCCTGGCCCGAGACATGGGCGTCCGAGGCCTTTTCTTTGTCCTTGTTGGCCATTGCGCGATGCTTGGCTGAAGGTCTGAAGCCGATTGCACCGATGCTAACCAATTTGTTGACTTTCCAATGAGGAAACGCTTTACTATCTTTGCAGAAGCGGGAAACGGTGCCCGTATCTACCTAAGATGGGACAATCGAGGAGCTCACGAGTAACTGTGGACTCTGGTGTGTAGCTAATGACGTGATTTATATGGTTTATCTGGCTAAGATACCGCCTTCACCGAACAGCTTGGCTGTCAAGACTCCCAAGACTCAAGTCTCTCCACAGCGACGCACACTAAGTCAAGAGGCCAGGCACGAGTTTGCATGGCAGAGAGCACCCTTTCGGGTCTTTAGCCATTGATGGCCAGTATGGGAAGGTGCCACCCAGTATGTTCTTGGCTATCTCGGCACTCTTGGCGTTGGCTCGATCCTCGGTGACGTTTCGATTGATTCCGCCTCTAGCGTGTGCCGGGTTATCCGACTCTCCGTCGCGAACTCTTTGTTCGCTTACATGCCCCAATGCTGTCCGCATCCAATTACCTCATTTGGAAGCATTACGGAGTACATGACGGGCCAAATTGGACGACGGTGTGCCGCACGGTGTGGTATTTTCGGGGCCCTCTGGAATTTTTTGCTCCTTAATTGCAAATCGGTCCCGGGTGTCCTCACGGCGCTGGTGAGTTGGCGGACTTGGCGCTCTGGTACCCGGATCTCGGATTCCCGTAGCCAGAGGCAAAACGTGGGAAAATTCTGCTGACCGCCCAGGCCCGAACATGCAAAGCGGCCCCGCCAAGCGCTTCTGCCAAGATCATGACGGCATCCGATAAGACCCCACGTGGGAGCATGCTTCGTGCCGAGACGATCCTTCGAGGTCGAGGGATGGAGCCTAATTGCGCGCGACCGCAAAAGATCAGCCGATTCGCCACAGGTATCCATCTTAACCGCTGGTTATCACCAGAAGGTGCAACGATATATGAGCCACCATTGTGTTCATGGCTGTCACATACGACCATAGGTACTGGAACATTCGTGATCTTTTTTGCTCTTTTGTGGGGCTTTTGTGGGGCTTTTTTTTTTTATTAACCCTAACCCTTTTCTTTTTTTTGGTGCCAGGTGAGAGCGCACGGTCTCAACCCTTTCCCACGCATCCCTTATGGATGCGGGCATCTTCACTTTGTTATTGTTGGAAGTCACGGCTTACTTGCACACGTTCAATTGAGGTCAAAAGTAGTGTCTTGCTTGTTTTCTGTCTTCTGGCTGGCTAATTGCTGGCCTGCGCAGTCTATATGGGAGGGAGCTTCGGAACAGCCGTTCTATCAACGGATCATCATTCATCCAC
>MU853935.1:0-72119 GCA_033297225.1 Diplogelasinospora grovesii | reverse complement strand
AGGACTTCTTTCCGTCGCTCGGTGATCCTTTCTTCGATATTCCTTAAGTTCATCTGCTCCAGGAAACTTTCCCATGCTCCCTTTAGCAGGGCTTTAGTCATTCCATCTGCCATCATCTCGGCGCTTTTAGTGTAACAGACTGTGATGTCTCCGTTCTGGACTTCCTAGCGTAACTAGTGGTTATGAATATCCACGTGCCGTAGGTTAGTCTTGAGGGTAGCGATTTCTGCGTTCACTAGCCTGATGGTTTGCGCGTTATTACACTCTATTCGAATGCGTGCGTCGATTTCGACTCCCAGTTCCTTAAGCAATCTGCTTACAAAGAGAGCTTCCTTCGCAGCTTATGACAGTGCCAGTAGTTCAGCCTCTGTTGTTAACGTTATAACCGTATCTTGCTTATTAGCTCTCTATCCAATCATCCCTCCAAATAGCTTCATTGCGTAAGCTTGAGAGCTTTTTCGATCAACCGTGTTGTCGGCAAATGAAGCGTCACTAACGACTCGGAAATCGTTTTCTCCGCTGTATTGGAGCGCTAGATACCGTGTTTCCTGTAAGTACAGGAGCACCTTATTTGCCGCGGCCTAATGTTCGGGTCCAGGATTGGTTACGTAGCGAGCCAACCTCGAAACAGCGAAGGCAACGTCGGGCCGTGTGATCACCGCTGCGTACAGTAAGGAACCTACTTTCCGCAGGTACGTGATGATGTCGGTCTTGTTAGCTAAGCCTTCGAAAGGGAGGAGCTCTTCTTTAGCCATTAGGGTGCTCGCTGCCTGCTTTATTTGCGCTAAATTAGCGATCTTCTCGATATAAGATGATTGGGACAGTTAGATAAGCTTCTTTTCTCTGTCTTTAAGCACGTTAATACTTAAGAACCATTATAGTTCTTTTCCTTTAGTAAGCTTATATCTTTACTTTAATTATTCAATTAAGGAGAGAGCTTTAGCTCGATCTTTCTCATGGAACGTTAAGGTTATATCATTAACGTAGAAGAAAAGGAGCACTCCATCCTTAATAAAGCAATAGGGTTCATGTGGTATTAGTTGGAAACCAAGTTTGCGTAGGGTCTAGGTGAGTGATCATTGCTAAAGTAGTGGTGAGCGCCGCAGACCATATAGCGCCTTCTTAAGTTTAAGTATTGTTCCAGCCTTTCGATGGCTGAGAGGCATCTTTATGAATACCTCTTTATCGAGTTCTGCGTTCACGAAAGCGTTAACTACGTCGTATTATAGTAGCTTGAGATCATACCGAGCCGCGATAGTGATTAGCGTTTAAAAGGATCTTCCTGCTAGGGTCGCCGCGTAGCTACTTACGTAAGGGTCGAGAAGCTATTAATCGCCTCTTATAATGAGCCTCGCCTTAGCCTTATCGAACTTGCTATGCTTATTAAATTTATATATATATACTTACTTACAGTTTAGAATCTTCTGTCCTTTAGCTCTTAAGTCTCTTAAGCTGATTTCCACTTAGGACTTTATGTCCTTATAGCTTTATAAATATACTTTCTCTGCTTCTTTAAACAGTCTTCTTAAAGGGTGGTTTTTAAGCTCTTTATAGCTCTTTAAAGGTGGTAAGAGGTCTTTATAGTATAGTAACTAAGGCTTCCTTAATAACCTTTCCACGATAGCTTTTATAAAGACCTTCTATCTTAAATTAACTACCTTTCCTACCCGGGTCCCTGCGAAAAAGGCGCCCTGCTAGCATTCTATATAGTGCATCTTTAAAGCAGCTAAGGTATGCTCTAACCTTAATTAGCTTATACTTAGTTAGCTCTTAATGCTTATTTAATTTCCAGCCTTAATTAGCTTACGCTTAACTATATTCTCTTAATATTATTATTAAGAACCTTTAACCTTAATTAGCTTATGCTACGGCCTAATTAAAGTATCGTTTTTTCCTGTAACCTTAATTAACTTACGCTTAATTAAGGTATTAAGGTTTATTTCTCTTCTTCCCGCCTTAATTAATCCACTGCTTCTTCTTTTTTTATAAAGCGTCCTTTAAGATTTAAAAAGGGCGGCTTCTTTAATGAGGTTATTATAGCTACTAGTATTACTGCCGGTGGTAAAGGTAATAAAGTAAGAAGAAGCTTAAATTTAGCCTTTATATACTCTTTTAATCTTAACTGATCCTTAAAGCCTTAATTAACTGCTTCTTATAATCTAGTACTAGTATTCTTAGTCGCTTCTTATGCTTTAAATTTGCTTTTTATAAAGTCCTTTAAGTTTCTTACTTCTTAAAAATCTTCCTTTAATAGTTAAACTTACTTATCTTAATTTTCTTACTCTCCATTCTATTAGAGCCATTCAGCTAAGGCTTTTAAATTGACTTACTAAATATCATCTTGCATTTTCTAAAGGTTCCCGTTAAAGAAGCTTTTCTCATCGATAATCACATCTCTTATAACCACGACCTTATTAAGCGTTAAGTTTTAAATATAGTAAACGTTCGTCGAATTATAGCTGATTAGATAACTGATTTAAGCTTTAAGATTTATACGTTATTTACGGTTTTCCCGCTTTATAACTTCCGTAATAAAGGCGTAAGCTTTATAGTTAAATGTTTATAGGTAAGCTTAAAATAGCTTCCTTTACTCCTTATCCTTTAAGTAAAAGCTTTTAAATAAAGTTTTTTATTCGTTCTTATATCTTAATATACGGTTTAATAAATATACCGCAGTTCTTAATATCTCTCTTTAAAGTTAATTTAAGAGCTTTACTCCTACTCTTATTAAGTGCATCTTATTTATTACCATACCCCTTAAGCATTCAGCGCCATTATTTAACGCTTACGTATAAGGAGGTAAAGGCTCGATTTTAATGCTTTAAAGCTTAATAAAGTATTTTACTTTAAGTTTAATAGTAACTATTTCGTTATTATATTCGATAACTTTAACTTTAATCCCATATTAACGTTTTAATAAGCCTAATAAGATTTTTAACGCGGTGATAATAATGCCGCGGTTCGGTCTTTTAAGTAAAAGTCTTATATGTAGCTAGTTATATAATATGTTATTAGCATTTAGCTAAAATAGCCTTCTTAATCTTCTTCGTAATCGTGGAAATCGATCGCTAATCTTTCTCTTACTCCCTTACGTAACTCCTTAAGGTAATGCCTTATTTAACGCTTTATTTTTCCTTATACGCAAGCGTTACATTCTGCCATTATAATACCCTTAATTCGCACCCCTTAAGAACTATTAATAAGGTGCTTAAGAGCTCTTAAACTTAAGTAACCGAGATAGAGGTGCTATTTAAGCACATCTACTCTTATAAGCCTTCTCTTAATTTATGTGTTAAATTAGTTCTTACGAGTCGCTCTGTTAACGTCTTTTAAGATGTACTTTATTACGAATTAGCCGTGTTATTCGGTTAAGGCGCATAGGACTGATCCGTTTAATTATTTTAAGAGTATAAGGTTTAATCTATTATCTTAATAGAACCCTCTTTTACGTAGCTTTCGTAAGGAAACTAGGTTATAAGTAATTTCTTCACAGTACGCCACGTCGTATAGGCGTAAAAGTCTTTTTCTTTCGGCTAGTGTTTAAACCTTAATATCTACTTCGTTATATCTTTAAATCGGTATTTAATAGTCGCTTACTTAAATGCAGTCACTTAGCGCCGTTCTTTTAAACTTTAAGAAGCAGCTTATTTAGTTAAAGATATAAAGGGTGGATTTAAAGTTAAGTATTACCGAGTGTATAAGAGGGTAAGATTAGGTTATAAACGCTGCTCCCTTTATAGTTATAAAGCTTGCCTTAATCTCTACTATTCTCTTAAGTAGTTAGGAGCACTTTAAAGAGTGCTCCTTCTGCCTCGAATCGTTAGTCGAGCTTATAGGATCCTCTTTCTTTATCTTTTTCTACTTCCTTAGCTCCTTAATCTCCTTCTTTAGCTTTTTATCCTCCTTAAGGGCCTTATTTACCTATTCTTATATCCTTTCGAAGGGTTTAAATTAGTTTAGGGCCAGCTTAAGGAACACGTAGTAGCACCTTTTTAGCGTATGGTAAGGTAGCTTACACGCACTGCACTTAAGCTTATCCTTAAACTTCTCGCTTGGTGAATGCTTCCTTTTATTGCTTCTCTTCTTTCTATAGTCTTCTCTCTCACTCTCATCGTCTTATCGCTAGTGATTATAGAAGGAGCCTTTTTCAACTTCGGGTTTAGTCTTATTATTATTATTCATGGTAAGCAACTACCTATTAACTGCGTTAGTGAGTTCGCGGTAATTAAGAGTGCCTCTCTCAATCTTCACGCGGTGTATTATGTTAAAAGCCTAGATTTAATACTTTCACTTTAGGTCTGATCCTTTAATCGCCTTTTTAAAGTCGTTAAACCAGTCTTCCGTGTTCTGGACCTTAAGCACAGCATTTTACCTTACTTTATAAAATGCTTACTCGTAGTTTAGAATCCACTTACTTATATCGCGAGGTAGCTTTATAAGTAGTTTAACTGCTTATTAATAATTACTTCGAGTAAATATCCTTTCTTCTACTTCCGTCCTTTCCACTTAAAGCTTCAGGCTATTATATCATTTTTTAATACTAGTTCTAGTAGGATATAAGGTTTTAATAAGATATAAGCTAATTATTATTATAACCTAGTTCTTAAGGGCTTTAATCCTGTCAGTCTCTTTATCATAGTTAGCTTAGTCTTATTTGTAAAGTGAGAGCGCCACTTAGTAGTTTGCTCATCCTTTAAATGAGAGCTTTATAATGCTCTGTAGTTCGTTCAGTAGTCCAAGTTCCTTCCTCTTTTCATATACGCTTACCTATAGTCTTTAAGGCTTGGTAAGGAATTCCTTTCAGTCGTAGGTTTCGGGATTAA
The DNA here is from genome assembly GCA_033297225.1 of Diplogelasinospora grovesii. Taxonomy (NCBI): domain Eukaryota; kingdom Fungi; phylum Ascomycota; class Sordariomycetes; order Sordariales; family Diplogelasinosporaceae; genus Diplogelasinospora; species Diplogelasinospora grovesii. The sequence continues at coordinate 67,296 of MU853935.1, read as the reverse complement.
TCTTATCCCACAGTTAGGCTGCGTCTGCCTTAATTTTAAACTCGTCGTTCCAGTCTTCCCAGTCTTTAGAGCTGGCGAGGAAGATCTTCTTATCGTTTATTAACATGGTTATTCTAGTGTTATTATTAAGTGCTTGTAAGTAGTAGACTGTGGTGTTGACGCAAGGGAAGTCATCTGTGAGCCGGGCTTATAACTGTTAAAAGTCACGGCTTACTTGCACACGTTCAATTAAGGTCAAAAGTAGTGTCTTGCTTGTATTCTGTCTTCTGGCTGGCTAATTACTGGCCTGCGCAGTCTATATGGGAGGGAGCTTCGGAACAGCCATTTTATTAACGGATCATCATTCATCCACATTTATGAGCCTTCAGGCTAACTAGCCAATTAGACTTCTCTAGCTCCCGAGCGCTCCTAGGCGCTCCCTATCTCCTGCGCTGAGTGCTCATTTCATGACTTCAGTGGCTTCCATGGCTTCCATGGCTTCCATGGCTTCCTACTTCCATGGTTTCTTGTTGGCCAGATCTACTACTTCCACGCAGTCAAGAGGTCTTCCTTTCCTGGGCGCCTCACTGCTTACTCCGGTCAATCCAATAGATTCCTACGCGCCTAGCCATTTAATTCTACCATAGCTATTTCAGTCAATCATTTAGATTCCCATGCGACCAGCCATTTAACCATTTTAATCAACCGTTCAGATTCTTACGCGCCTGGCCATAGCTATATTTAACTTCAATCTACTACTTATAATAAACCTTCTATATACACGTAGTTAATTAAGCTAATCAGCCATATAATTAATCAGGCTGCTAGCGATCAGTATAGCTAATTTAGATACATAGGATAGATACTAGGCTACGTCGTAGTCTTTTTATGTGTGGGTATATAATATAGGATTTTTAAAGTATAAGGCTAGCTGATTAGATAGCTGATTAAATAAGGTGCGGGGTCCACAAGGCATGCAGGGCATGCATGTTTTTTAAATGAATAAGAAGAGGATGTAAAAAGTAGGCCAGTTTTTTTTTAAGCAAATTATAACTCTATAAAAATACACGTATTATAATTTATTTTAATGTTAGAAATAATTCGATAGGTTAGTTAAGAGAGTTTTTTATCGAAAATTATAGTAATAAGGTAAAGTAAATAAAACCAAATACCTTCTACTTATCTTAAATATTAAAAAGGTATTATTAAGCAGATTATTACATATATAATAAATATATAATAATTATATTTTAATTAATAATTATCAGGGATTAATTATTAAAATAACTTCATAAGGAAGCTTATATTCTTTATTATTAAAAATCTTAAATCTTTTTTAAAGGGTTATTATATTTATTAATATAATAATTAATAAACTTTAAGCTCTTAAGATCTAATATATAATAAGTATGCTTGAGTTAATAATTATTAAAGATTAATTATTAAGAAAACTTCGTAAAGAAGCTTATATTCTTTATTATTAAAAATCTTAAGCTCTTTTTAAAATACTTACTTAAAGTAAAGTTATTTTAAGGAAAAGATATTATTAAGCAGCTTATTTAACTAATAATAATTAATAAGGAATAACGTGTTAAGGTATATATTATGGTAATAAAAGTGGTAAAATAAACGTAAAGCGGTAATCTTTATTTAAGTTTCTCCCTTTAAACATCAAATAAAATGAAGTTATAAGGTTCGATTCATTAAGGTTTTAAAATTTTTTTTTTAACCGTTATCTTAAAACTCTTTATGAATGTTTATATGTCTGAATGTTTTAATGTTAATATCTTTAAAACATAAAGGATTTTCTTTCTATATTAAGTCTATTCATTTTCCACGCCTTCTAATTATTTATGATAGTGTGTAATTAAGAACTAAAGCTATCTATAAATTGTTAACGCACGCACTATTCCTAATTAAAACAATAATTTATCTTAATGTTAATAATAATACGATGGGTTGGTTGAGAGATTTTTCTACTGAAAACCATATAGGTTGACTAGAAAATCACCCTGACGGCATCACGCCCACTTACCGAATTCCGAGGAGTGCAAATGTCGGCATTCATCGCAGCTCCATTCACAGGAACTCGGCAATTCCCATGTGTTTGGAATCAGCCCTGCCAACGCCGTTCTAGCCCCGCGCCAAGCGGCTGGAAATGGCTGGGAATGGACTTTAGGCCAGAGCTGTGCCCCGCAGATGACATCAACATTTCATCAACGTTCACCGTTTCGTCTCCACCGCCGTCATCGAGCTTTGAACGGTCCATCAAGCAAACAGCAACGCACTTGCGCACCAAGACCTGAAAGATGCGCGAGGTTGCGTCGCCGCTTCCCAACGCGGGGCGACACGAGATGGGGAAACGCGCTACACCTTTGGTGCAGATGCGGATTTTCACTCCGTACCAGGAAATTCTCGTACCAGGAAACTCCATTGTCCCACCCCCATAGCATCCTCCGGGCTCTGACGTCAATGACTTGGGCGCATACAACCTCAAGGTATGGCCAGCTCTTCAATTGGCCTCCCTACATTGCGCGTCTGTATATGAGGGTTGCAGCCATCCATCGACAAACGGTAGCTGGCAGATTCTCCTTAATGACAACGACTGAACAGCTCAGTCTCTTGATCTAATAGCCAACATCATCCCCGAAGCAATTCACAAGGCAGAACACGCCGTCATGGGTAACCAAGGCAACAAGGTCGCCGACCTCGAGCAGGAGACGAAGGAGGTGTCTTCCAAGGCCCGTCTCACAACCGACTATGGCGTCAAGCAAACCAGCGCAGATGACTGGCTTAAGGCGGTGAGCCAGGACAAGACTGGTCCTATGCTGCTGGAGGATCCATTCGGCCGTGAGAAGGTGAGTTGGCCAGGACACGCTTCACGGGATGACTAGCTAATGCTGCCTAGATCATGCGATTTGACCATGAGAGAATCCCCGAGCGAGTCGTCCACGCCCGTGGCAGTGGTGCCTTTGGAAAGTTCCGCCTCCTCGAGAGCGCCGAGGACGTGACATTCGCCCCTGTATTGACGGACACTTCGCGCGAGACACCCATCTTCATCAGATTCTCGACAGTGCTTGGTAGCAGAGGAAGTGCCGACACGGTGCGTGACGTGCGAGGGTTTGCCATCAAGTTCTACACAGAGGAGGGCAACTGGGATATCGTCGGCAACGACATCCCCGTCTTCTTCATCCAGGACGCCATCAAGTTCCCGGACGTCATCCACGCCGGCAAGCCTGAGCCTCACAACGAGGTTCCTCAGGCCCAGTCGGCACACAACAACTTCTGGGACTTCCAGTTCAACCACACCGAGGCCACGCACATGTTCATGTGGGCCATGAGCGACCGTGCCATTCCCCGGTCGTACCGCATGATGCAGGGCTTCGGTGTCAACACCTTCACCATGCTCAATGCCAAGGGCGAGCGCTCCTTCGTCAAGTTCGTCTTCACGCCGGAGCTTGGCGTCCACTCCCTCGTCTGGGACGAGGCATTGAAGCTGGCTGGCCAGGACCCCGATTTCCACCGAAAGGATCTGTGGGAGGCCATCGAGAACGGCGTCTACCCCAAGTGGAAGTTTGGCATCCAGGTCATTCCCGAGGCAGACGAGCACAAGTTTGACTTCGACATCCTTGACGCCACCAAGGTCTGGCCCGAAGACATTCTTCCCGTCCGCTACATCGGCGAGTTCGAGCTGAACCGCAACCCGGACGAGTTCTTCACCCAGGTCGAGCAGATTGCTTTCTGCACCAGCCACATTGTGCCTGGGATCGGCTTCTCAGACGACCCGCTGCTCCAGGGTCGCAACTTCAGCTACTTCGACACCCAACTGTCACGTCTCGGTGTCAACTGGCAGGAACTTCCCATCAACAGGCCAGTGTGCCCTGTCATGAACTTCAACCGCGACGGTGCGATGCGGCACACCATCAGCCGAGGCACCGTCAACTACTGGCCCAACAGGTTCGAAGCCGTCAAGCCCGCTACCGTTGAGGAGGGCGGCTATGTTGAGTATGCCGAGAAGATTGCCGGCATCAAGGCCCGCGCCCGGAGCGTCAAGTTCAAGGAGCACTTCAGCCAGGCCCAGCTGTTCTGGAACAGTATGTCGCCGGTTGAGAAGAACCACATCACCAATGCCCTCGCCTTTGAGCTGGACCACTGTGAGGACCCTGTCGTCTATGGCCGCATGGTGCAGCGACTTGCCGACATTGATCTCGGACTTGCGCAGACGCTGGCCGATATGGTTGGTGGAGAGGCGCCCAAGGAGGCCACCCGCCCCAACCACGGTCGCAAAGCCCCAGGTCTCAGCCAGACCGAGTACCCCGGCGAGAAGCCGACCATCAAGTCCCGGCGCATTGCCATTCTTGTTGCCGACGGATATGACCCCGTCGCTTACAAGGCGGCATATGGCGCTATCTCAGCTGCTCTGGCTATTCCACTCGTCATTGGGCCCCGTCGCAGCAAGGTCACTGCCGCTGGCGGCAGTAGCTCCGTGCAGCCCCACCACCACCTGGAGGGTTTCCGGTCGACCATGGTTGACGCCATCTTCATCCCCGGCGGTGAGGAGTCGATCAAGACACTGGCCAAGAACGGCCGCGCGTTGCACTGGATCCGCGAGGCCTTTGGTCACTTGAAGGCTATTGGTGCGACCGGCGAGGCTGTTGACCTCGTCAACAAGGCCATTGCCCTGCCTGAGATTACTGTCTCGGACGCGGGCGATGTGCACAAGGCCTATGGTGTTGTGACGCTGCGCCACGTCAAGCCTGAGAGCTTTACCGACGCAGTCAACATTGCCAAGGGCGCGGCGGGCTTCATGGACAACTTCTTCTACGCGATTGCCATGCACAGAAACTGGGACCGTGAGTTGGCGGGTCTGCACACGCAGGTTGCTTACTAAGCGATGTGTTCCAGATGTTGATGAAGGGGAGAGATTGATGTTGGATGTAACCAACTGTATACCACGCAGCCCGCGCGCTACATTACTAGTATTTTGTCCTAATACCACACAGATAGCCTTACGAATTAATGCCTTGAAGTTACTTCTCTTGTTCCCTCAGCTCGCATGTGTTTGTCTTGACACGTTAAGCACTGGCAGTGCATATTGATGTTGACTCAACCCATCCCTACCCTACCCAAAGCTGTCATCACGTTCATACATAAGCCGTAATCCCACAGACAGCTGTCACATACGACCATAGGCACTGGAAGAACTCGGGATCCCGTCCGCTCTCCCATAGATAAGCCAGCGACCGCCAGATCAGTAGTTGGGTCGGTGATGACCAGCGAATGAATCCCTGGTGTTGTATGTTTTATTGTCTAGTTCCCTTGGATTGTATGTAATTACTCTGGATTATCTACCCTTTTTACGACAGCGTGAATTGGATACATGTTGTGAGCTAATTAGTACGCAGCTCGTTGTATCCACCCATCCATCGGAACGAGGTCAGGTTTGCGATACCCTGACAAAAGGGGCATTTCCGCCTCAAGGGATAGACCGGGTAGTTTTGCCCCGTTTTCAGAAAACGACCATAACGTGATAGCGACGGTGTTGACACCGTTATGGTTGAGGATGCCTTCTGGGACGGGGAAGGTGGTTTGTGGGCCGAGGTTCGCGACTGCCATCATCAAATTTTATCTGTTAGCTACTACTAGTAACTTCTCTCCCTTTTTCTGTCTCCCTCTTCCTTCTCCTTTCCTACTTTTTTTCTTTTTTTTTCTTTTTTTTTCAACCCGGCAACCGGGGGGGGGGCTTACCGTATTTCCCAAACTGCCACCCATTCACAAACAGCTGCGCCCTGGAATTCTCCCGTCCCTTTGCAGTGTTGTTGTGGAAGACGAAGCTGAGCGGTACGTCATAACCTTGGGGTATGTTCAGTTCAAAGGTGGTGGTGAACAGTCCAACTGTCACCCCGTCAACCCCGTCACCTATCGGATTCCGTTGTGACCATCCGGGGTTGGTGGTAGGCGGGTTCGGGAGGTGGTACCCCTGTCGCTCAGCAAAGAGAGCACCTTCGTTTCGGGGCCCGCGGGTTTTATCCACATACTGTTCCCCACCCAGGTTGCCCGTCATTTTCCAAAGCATATTGGTTTTGTTGCGTGAGGTGTTTTGTGAGAGGAGGGAGAAATCCAGTATGCCCATGGGCGCTTTGATAGCGTCCGTCCCGGGTGCCTCCTCGTCCTGGCCCATGTGGTCCATCAGCACGGTTACCACATACTCTTCTCCAGCGCGTAGCGGTATTGGCCTTGACGACAGCGGGGGAGGGAAAGGGATGGTCTCGGCGAAGGAGCGGTTGCGTTGCGCTGGTGGGCCGCCGTCCCACGACCTCAAATGTGTGCTGTTCAGGAATACCGAATATCCGTAGCCGGAACCCCCGGAGGTGTTGAGGAAGATGCCGGTTTCGGATCCGTCCGAGGTGAAGTGCCCGCGGTAGAGGAGGGAACCACTGTGGTAGCCGTAATCTGATGCGTATAAAGTAGTGGGTGTGCGGAGCGGTTCGGGATTGGTTGTGTTAGGGTGGTCAGACGCCGTCCACCGGGAGTCGTCATACCCGTTGTTGACCTCGGGTAAAGAGTTAATGAAGGACCATGTTAGGGACCTGAAGTCAGGAGGGTCTAATCTGGGCGGGTCAAAATGGATGGTTGTGCTCAGGTAACCGTCGGAAGATGCGGTCAGGGGTTGAGGGCGGTTGTTGAACAGAAGGGAAGTGACGTTCCCAGTGGGTTCGTGGATGATCTCGACGTCTGTGGTTGCATTGATGTCTCCGGTTAGCTTCAACACCTTCCCACCGGAGCATTTGGGGATGGAGGCTGTGCGGAGCAGGTAACCGGCTTTGATGATGACCGACTCTTTGGACGGGGAGGAGTAGTTGCCGATCAGAGGGTTGGAGGAGGGGAGTTCTAGGACCCAGTAATTGTATGCTTCGTTCCGCCAGAGGAGGAGGACTTCCAGGTCGGTACCGACTTTGACAATTTGTCGGGAACGGGTGACGCTCCACTGTACGACTAACAAACTGGAGAGTTGCTGTGACTTGACTGTCGAGCGATGTTGGACGGAGGTGTTGGAAGGGATGTCAAACGCGAATTCGTGCGGCTCTCCCTCTCCGCCATACAGCACCAGCGTTCGTTTCCCAGCCCTATCCCGTTGCCAGGTGAAGATTTCGGCAGTCGAGTAAATCATGTGGATACCACCGACGTCGTAGTCCGTTACGTGGATCTTCGAGTCCCGTCCAAACAGAGTCAACTTTCCATCGAGCTGTGGTATCGTCAGGTTTCCTTTGCTGGTTGGCAGCTGCAATTTGTACTGGGTGTTGTTAAGAGATGTAAAGTCGGCATGTCGGACGATATAGAAGTTCGTTTTGTCCTCCGTCCCGAGCACCGGCGTAATGGCAATATCCTTATTCCCACCAACCAAAGTCGACCCATTGGCAGCATTTCCTGCAACAGCCGTAAGGAAGGCTGGTGACACCTTGAAGAAATTTGCCTGCAGCTTTTCCTCACTGTACTTCTCCCTCCAAACATGCCGGTTCTCTTTGATCGCCGCGCCGTAGTCATAGCTAGTGTCCCCGCCCATATACCCTAGATTCCCCCAGTTCGTGCCTCCGTACGTCATGTAGACATTAAACATCTTCATGCCAAATCCGTAATTGTTTTTCCACAGCACCCTAACAGCTTCCATATTCACCAACGCCGCGCATCCATCCTGACCTGAGGTGCCAAAACCCGTGGCAGAACCGCCTTGGAACTCGGCCACAAAGAACGGTGTATTCGGGCTCCATTGTTCGTGCGTCTTTTGCCAATCTGTCGGGAACCGATAGGTAGGCCAGACATCCGGGTGTGCACAGTCGTATCTCAACGGATAGGCATCAATCCCGTACAAGTCAACAGCCCCCAGACCACTGCCAGGCGCCCAGTTTCCTTGGTTCAGGTGGTCGTTGTGCATAAAAGGCACCACAATGCCTGCATCCCGGAACAGCTTTTGCGTATAAGCCATAGCCTGCCGGTTAAGAGGCGCAGGAAAGTCAGAGTTGTTGACGCCCGGCCAGGTGTCGTATTCGTTTTCCACCTGGACCATGACCACCGGTCCGCCGTTTGTTATTTGCGCGTCAGCAATAAGCTTTCCCACGGCAGTTGAATAGGCATTGATAGACTGGAGAAAGTCGGTGCCGTTGCCACGCAGGGGTGACTGAATACGAAGAGTCCATCCGGGGAACCCGCCACTGGCGACCTCGGCGTTGATGTAGGGTCCGGGACGGGCAATCAGGTAGATGCCGGCCTCTGCGGCCGCCGAAAAGAATCCCGTGAGGGCGAAAACGCCGTCAAATTGGACGCTGCCGGGTTCACCCTCGACCAGACCCCAGTACGTGTAGAAACTGACGGCGTTGAAGCCCAGCGACTTAATCTTCTGGAAAATGTCCAGCCACAAACCCGGTGACGGCAGGCGGAAGGGGTGGAATTCCCCGGAAAAGATGTACATGCGCTCGCCGCGGATTATCATGCTGTGTTTGTCCCATTTTACCTCAGGTAACCACGATAGCTGAAATGGTGGTTGAGGGGGAAGGGGATGGATTACTAGATCTTGGAGCGGCGTCGGGCCAGTTGTATTCTGGTCTTGCGTCTGGAGGCTAGGAGCGGGTGTTGCGCTGGTAAACAACAGAAGCCATGACAGCAACCAGAGTGCTCGAAGTAACCTCATCTCGAGATGTCAAGACGTCGAGGTTTCGACCCGCTCAAAGTTTGCGAGTGCATCACATCAAAGGCCTGCGAAAGTGACAGAACTGCGGTTAATAGGTACCTGTAGACAAGGTAGATCTCGCCAATCTACCGTCGGCTACATGGCAGCTGCATGCATCCATCTATCGTCACCGGGCTTGGGGCCCGGGGAAGCTCGCGGCTCGGGGATGGCCACCCCGAGGGCCTCTTCTGCAGGTATCATTTTTTGGAGCGATTGGAGCGAAAACTGTATAATGTCCCTGTATGGTGTCATGTTTTCTCGCGGCTATATCAGGGAAAAAAGGATGCTTCCCTGGTGATCTCCACCCACACCGTTGTCATTCCCCGCATACAAAGTCACATTCCCCAACTCCCCAACTTCTCCGCACTGACGATTAACAGCAAATTTACCAGGCGGTTGGGACTTGTTCGCGGGAGGCATGTAGAAAAACTACCTAGGAGCGAGATTTAATCAAGACACCAGCCCGCGTAGTTAAGAAAGCGTAGCCACAAAGGGCGATCCATGGGAAAGGTGTAATTTACATGTATTGGAGGTTGTACTTCGTACGCGAGAAACTGTTACCCCGCCAAGAGACGATTTACTCTGCTCATGCAATGCTGGGTCGTGCTTTCCAGCATTCCATGACGCACTGTGAGCGCACTGTATAGAGATCATCGCATTCAGCCCGAACTTTCGAGACAATTTGGTTGTCAAAAGTCGAGGTGAAATCTTTGCAAGATACCAGGCTGTGACAAGGTCCGAAGCGATTTCCGAGTTCTTAGATATGCGCACATTTCTTCATTTGTACCGAAGGAGTTCCAGCTAATATTCCGCACGGATATATTGTCGAGATATCAATCGCGGGGCACGAATAATTTCTACTGTCCGTCTCTCACAAGGAAGACGACATTGGACAGCTTTGACAGGCAGACAGAGTGGGGTCGGGCTCAGCATAACCGCTCAGTGCCGCTGTGTCACCGTAGAAATGGTGTCATCTGTGTTAAGGAGGAAGGCACACAGACCACTCTATGGAGGATAAGATGGGAAATTTGGTGTGCGGAGGAATTTCAACAAAACAAGCTTTGAGCAAGTATCACGGCTTCCTGGCTTGGTCCTTTGGCAAGCCAGGGGTTCTTCAATTCAGTCTTTCATCACGCTGAAGCTATCGGGACCGTCACACAGCCACACACGACGGGTTATTCTCTTTTGGGCTCATCAATGAGAGACGGTGGCTGAAGTGGCACAGTCTAGGCACCCAGCCCAGGCTGCAGAGCTTCACCGAGACGTTGGGCGTTGATCGGGTATCATCATCCCACCAGATGGCAATTTCTGGCTTCTTTATAGCTTTACGTGCGACCTAGCCATCCCCCAACTCGACGCGAAGATTCCGAAGATGACTTGCGTGTGCGATCGATTCTGTTCCTCATTTGCGAATGTGTCGGCTTTTCAGAAATTAGCCAGCGGCGAGACCCTGAGCCTTGATGTGGAGGCTGCGTTGTTTAAGCAATGGGCAGCAGAAGATGGCTGCCCCCTGGCACGCTTGCTGAATCAGGGGGTATTCAAGCGGGTACGTGCTCTGGTCAAGCGCTAAGCTCTACACAAGTTCTGCACAGTTAGCTAAGTTTGTGCTATATCTATTAAGGACATTGAGAATGGCGGAACTCTAGAACTAGAGTTCAGAGATGTGAGCGATCACAATCTCGGACCTAGTGTACGGCTGCTCAAGTGTAAGAGAACAATAATTCGACAGCATGCCGACGGTTCTGTGACGCGTTTCGGGAGTTGGTCCTGGCTTGCAATGGATGAAGGTGAGCTTGTACGCCTCCTGTTCCAATGGTACCTGTACGTAAGTTCTGCAACTGATACATTGCAGGCTCTTCTGCGGCTCTCCGCGTTCAAGGAAGAGAAGCCGAACCCTACATTGGTTCCATGAGGAACATGAAACTTGTCCAATCCTGGCTTGAGAATTGTCGCACAGCACACCCTAAATGCCGCCAGACACTTGCATCACGTTGCCCTCTCAGAGTCATCGACGTCGGCGATCCTCGATATCCTCAGGCCGTGAGACTCGCACAGCCAGTTGATCGAGAGGGAGTGCCCTACATAGCACTCAGCTACTGCTGGGGTGTTCAGCAAACCTTGTTGACGACGACCCAAAACACTGGCGGAGCATCTCAAGGGCATCACCGTGTCTGAGCTGCCAAAGACCATCCAAGATGCCATCTACGTTACGCGCAACCTAGGAGTCCGGTATCTCTGGGTCGATGCCCTGTGCATTCTTCAGGACTCAGACGTCGACAAGTCAGTCCAGATTGGCCTGATGCCGGAGATTTACAAACACGCTGTCGTGACGATTGTGGCCTCTTCAGCTAGAAATTGCCACCAGGGGTTCCTTAAGGAACGGGCCGACCTCAAACGACTACATGTAGACGACTTTGCATTGCTCGATCTCAGAGCAAGCAACGATGGAGGCCATGAAATTGTCGGATCCGTATGGCTTTTTCCACCACCCCGGAGCCGTCCGGAGCCAATAGATTTGCGTGCATGGACACTACAAGAATCTGTTCTCTCTCGGCGTTCTTTGTCCTACGGGGTCGAGCAGATTGCTTGGCAATGCCTGACAGAAGCTCACAGTGATTTGGGCATGCGCGATGCTGCGACAGAGGAAAATGAAAGAGTCCCTCACGCGAGAAGCCTACGACACTTGATGATCAACAACCAAGCCGAGGTCACTGTCGGAGAGGACTCGGACCTAGCAACCGGCCACCAACAACGACGTCGACAAGATCATCAGACGCTACTGGCGCGATCTGATAACCAGATATACTCAAAGGGAACTCGGCATAGAATCCGATATGCTGCCGGCATTCTCTGGAATTGCGCATGAAGTTTCGAGACTTCTTGGTGGCGACACTTACCTCGCGGGCTTGTAGCGAACAAGTTTCGTGGAGGACATGGCGTGGTTTAACTGGCCAGCAGCTCGCTCCCGTGATTATCAGCAACCCCGTCCGGTTAACTACAGGGCCCCGTCGTGGTCGTGGGCGTCGGTTAATGAACCCGCGCAATATGTAACAAAACTCGGTTCCGACTTTCAACCCGTAGCGGAATTGCTGGATGTCCAAGTCTATCCGGTGGATGTAACACGGCCCTTTTCAAAGGTCATGGACGGTTGTTTTGCTCTCCTTCGAGGTCCTTCCGCACGGTTGCCATGGCAAAAGTTCCGTGAATATTTCAGGGGAAATAAAACGATCGGGATTTTGTTGGGCGATGCTGAAATATCAATCGCTCAGCCACCGGACTCATCGTGTACCGGATGCCCTGATATGGACGTCGATTCACGGGGAATGCAGTATTATTGGTTCGTGTCCGTGATCACGGCTGTGGGGCTGAGCACCCTTCATATCAGCCAATCATACACGCCTGTGTTCTTGATCTTAAGCGCGGAAGTTGAAGTCTCGGGGGATTCACTGGCGGATAACTTGAAACAGGGCATTGTACTGGAAAGAGCAGAGAATGATAGCACGAGTTACTCCAGGGTCGGGTACTTTGTCATCGACAAATTTGCGGTTTTCAATGAACCATTGGCGGAGTGGGATCGTTGCCTCGAGACCCAGGTCTTCAGAATTATCTAGGTACATGCACGGGTACATGGGAAATGCACGATTTCTTTTTTTTTTTCTTTCTCTTTTTTCAGTTTTTCGTATACAAAGTCAAAAACGTCACAAGAAACACAGGTACGTATGCAAATCTTCAAAGTTGCGGTCAGCTCGGCTTTGCCCCGTCTCACGCAATTCTCCGAACCTCAAGATACGTGAATCCCCATATCCGGCTCAGCCCAAGCCTGCTCCATATTCTCTCTTGTGGCTTCCATGATTTTAAAGACCGTTCTGTCCACCAACCGTCTTGTATCCGTTCTTTCTCCGATCTCGGTCCACAAACTGATGAATGACTTCTCGCTCTACCGAAAGTTAGTACCCGTGGCCTCTAGTTCCCAGCTGGGTGCCGATCAGATACTTCGTAACTTCGTAAACGACACAACCCGAGAAGCAGCCTTAATCTAACCCTCCCAGTTCCCAATGTGCGTGCAGGAAGCCGGTCAAATGCAGGATGTTAAATCGCCATTGTAGCGGGGCCCAGCCAGCTTCAAGTTCATTGTCTAAAATATCCCGCGCGTGGGATTCGATGTGAAATTTTGTCCGTGTCCCGGAAAAAGTCCTAGATTAGACGGTGAAATTCGAGGATTAGATCTGAACCCAAGGCAACAAGTTAGTTAGGTCGTACACCGTCGGTGAAAGAGCTTGCGCATGTCTTGGGCGGAACAGCGCCCGATGTCGAGGAAGGTGGTTTCGGAGGGGGGGCGATTAATGGGTTATGGATGGGCGGGACAAAAACAAAAGAAAAAAGAAAAGCTTCGGACAAAGTGTCACGAAAGTTACGTTCGATCCTGCGGGCTCGGCGAGAGCGAGACCAAGGTGAACATTCGCACTTGTGAAGCAACACACTGCACCACTTCGTCCTTGAAATCGAGAAACCTGCTCGTGCTCGGATCATTGCTGTGACCCTGAGATGGAGTGAATGGTTGAGAGCAGTGAGGTGGCAAATTACCACTCCTGGAACATTACAACAATCGGATTCACTCACGATTACAGCAGCAGGTAGCACGACCCGGTCAAACATTGCCTTAACGAGACTCCCACCTCTTCACCCAGACAGCCATCATTACATTCACTCCAGTTTGATAATGTCGCAGTATTTCTTCATGTGCCATACGAGGGCAGCTAAGGCTGGGACAGAAGGGGTTAATAAGGGGCGCGGTTAGACATGGGGACGCCACCGTATCTGACTAAGCGGACAAGGAACTACATTTTAATTGAACAGCTTGAATCCCCAACACCAATTCTCAACAGGTTAAGCACGTGCTAACTACAAGTACATGTATCCAAAGATGCTGCCAAGCTCTCGTGTCCTTTCATCAGCAACCCTGATAGACGACGGCAGAAAGCGCATGATCGATGCCGTCGCAAGAGCTGTGTTGGCCGGTGTAGATACCCTGGTGGTGAATCCTGCTACCCTGGCAGTTGGGGCCCGAATAGTAGTCCACGGTAGGGTACGGGTTTCCCGTGGTCTCGCGCCAGAGATAACCACTCAGGATGTTTGTGCTCGTCGTATAACATCCGCCGCAGCCGAAGTTTACGGCGGAGACCAGAGCATCGTTGGAAGGACAGTTGGGCTGGGAATAGGCGATGAACTGGTTCCCGCCACCGCGGGCTTCCAGCGTGTCACGCGTGTGGGCGCTTGCTGCTTCTGGTTTGAAGTCGGACTCGTCGAGGTAACAATGCTTGATCTTCTCCATTGGCGCCCAGCCGGTAGTGTCGTTGAGGGTCAGATATTCGGCATATTCCTCCGGAGTCCAAGATTCGCCTTCAGTGCACGTCAGTCAGGGGCCAAATTCTCGGCAAATTCATCGGGACTCTTTATGAAGACATACCTTCAGTGCAGGTATATCCAGCAACCACAGCTACCAGAGACCCGAAGACCAAGGCGAGATTGGAACGCATTTTGCTTTGTTTGTGTCGGATCGTAGAGATGGGGTTCTGCTTTGAAAGTCAATCTTGATGTCTCGATGATGAGAGAAAGTCTGTGGTTAATCATTGCTTTTACAAGAAGAGAACACTGCAATTACTTATACTGGCATCATTTTTATCACAGGTCTCAAGTGTTGACATTGTCAGCGACCGCATTACCGTATGTGCTGACTGATACCGTCAGCACTTGCTTCGCTGGGTTTTCTTGCAGTGCCGGTTCACACCCTGCGCCGTCGTGCAGCTCGGCAGTGAGCTGACGGCTGCGACCAATGAAACTGCATCTGGCCGACGATCTTAGCGGAGATAAGGCAACCGCTCCTCTAACCACGTGGCGATCGGCACTTTCATAAACAATACTTCCTCTGCATTTCCCGCCCTTTCCCCTTTCTTCCAAACATTACCTTCGGGATTTGATGGTACAGCAGGTGCTGACTGATACTGTGAGCGCTTGTTGATCTCTTTCCCCCTTCGCACAGGAAGCGCTGACAGTATGATGTAGATCTCACGATGCATCAGGCAACGCCTTTTCCGTCCTTCCGCTTGGTACAGAAATTGTTGTTTGGACGTGTTACATACTCAGCACTAATACCCTCCATCACATATCGCCGCCCAGCAAGACGCCAATCCCTTCCCCCTTCATACAGAGAGTTGCTGACAGTGTTACTGAGCACTGTTACTCTTCTGCCTCATTTGCACATCAAGTGCCGGTGCTGAGTGGGATTGCTGACAATGCAAACACTTCAGACCTTGACGACTACGATGACAAGGATAGATGGACATGAATACCAATATAAATGATCGCAGTATTCTCTTGTCGTGAAATCATTTTAGCCATTGACTGACCAAAATCATCTTGAGCTCTACTTTCCAAAGCCAAAAACTCCATCTCCCGTGCAATTCCACACACAACCAAGAAACATGCGTCCCAATTTCGCCTTGGTCTTTGGGTCTCTGGTGACTGTTGTTGCCGGATATACCTGCACTGAAGGCACTTCTTGGACTCCTGAGGAGTTTGCCGAGTATTTGACCCTCAACGATACTACGGGCTGGGCGCCCATGGAGCGAATCAAGCATTGTTACATCGACGAGTCCGACATCCAAAAGACAACAGGTAAGTTGTAATCCCATTGCTGTTGACCTCTTGCTCTTTCGTCCTGTGGATGGCTCTATATTATGTATCTACATACAGGTTGATGGCAACTGTGGCGAATCCCCTGACACACGATTGGAAGACCCCCCTTTTGCACCCATGATGCTATGTCCCCAGTCTGACAGTTTCATACAACAGAAGCCCGCAGCACTGAACTCGAAGCCCGCGGTGGTGGGAACAAATACATCGCGTATTCTGCCACTGGCTGCAACGACAATAGCGTCCTCTTCTCAGTCAACGACTTCGGCTGCGGTGGGTGTTACTCGGTTGGCGAGATCATCGAGAGCGGTTATCTCTGGCGCCAGACAACCGGAAAACCCTACCCTACCGTGGACTACTACCCCGGCCCTCAGTGCCAGGGCAGCAAGCTTCACCACCAGGGTATCTACACTGGTCAATACAGCTCCTGCGATAGCGTTCTCGGTGAAGGTGCGCTTTCTATCGTCGTCTATCAGGGTTGTTAATGGAGCACCTTGTGTATAAAAGTGAGGGCTACTGGAGAGAGGGGCAGCTTGGATAGGCACTTCTGGTGGGTGTCATAAAAGGAGCAACACCGGCTCTGTTAAGAGGACCAGGCTGTGAGAGTAGGTAGATTAGTAAGACAAGGTCGCAAGGAGATAAGACAAAATATCAGGACAGAGTACCACTTAGTCCCCTTCACGTGCAAGCACCTTGAAAGGGATGTGTTCCAGCCAGTCCTCTATGGTCTCTTGTGAGTATAGTTGTCATAAATCTCATCCAGCAATCGGTTAACGTCTGAAAACGCGATTAGTCCAGTGATCCAGCAAGTTAATTAGGCCAAAACGTCTTCGATAAGATCCTGGACTAAGATAGGTATTTAGGTAGATACTTCTGACATAACACACCTTTATCCTAAGTGCCCCGTAGATAATTGCATACCTAGTGTTGCCCTAATTGCCCCGCTCTATTGTTACCACGCACACCTAGCATCATCAGCAGACAAACTCGCTTCTTAACTGGGTACAGTATGTAGATATGTAAGGTACCCAGGTTATTTTGGTATTCGTGCCAAGATGTGCCTCCATTGCTGAGATGTTTGATGCGTGTACCTAACCATGACATACCTTACCTGTATCTAAAGTACTTTCTTGTTCGGCTCCCGCCGCCGGCTTGTATGATGTGTATAGTCAACCCAAGAGCAACGCTAGACAACCCCAATGCCGCATGACAAAGTTAAAAACCCAAAATGAAATTTTACCAGGCCACACGCAGTTGATCCACATCACTTATATACCAGACTAATGTAAAGCGTCCGGTATCGAAATAGTCACTACATCGGTATTCTTGGAACAGACTGGCACAGTGGCTTTTCACGACTACCGTGACACCCATACAATCTCTTTCAGTGCATTGCTTGAATCACCGAGTCTATTCTTTCTCACAGCGACTCGCATTTCCTTTGTCGTCTTTACCTCGATGAAAGAAAGTTACGAGATTTAATAGCGAACGAACCTGAATCACTGGCATTCAGACACATCGTCCAGGCGTCCGGAGTTTGGTTCTCTTATTGCCCTGCTTCCGCTAAGAGTTATCTAGCGTATTAGCTCAGTCGTGCTATTACTCATCGCGCCTTCCATATCAGGTAAGAGGTTGATCGCAGCTACCGCACGTTACCTAAGCTCGCACCACTCCACAGGAGTGTTGAAGTCATAAGCAAGCTAAGCACACTCACAGAAGATTGCAGATAGTTTCGCACTTTCTCGGTGCCGAAACGTCCTTTCCTTTATAAACCCCGAGGAGATCCTTCCGTCCTGTCTCCTTTCAAGAGGAATTTCGTCTCACAGCGATTTTGACATCCCTCACATCAAGGGCTTACACAACACCGAGTCCGACCACGAGGCCCTCTTGTCCTCTTCATTTTCCGCTCTTCAATCCAAGCATCTCTTGGTTTGCGAACCCGACCACACCAACAATACCTATTGTGGTCGTTTATTTTAGATACATACCTATTTTCACTTTCTGCGACCAACGACCAACGACCAACAATAGGCACACGTCGCAATTAACATTGGCCAACCAACACTTGACGCTTCCCATTTTTCTTTTCCTCTCTGTATCACCAGTCTTAATCACCGCTTTGGAAAAGAACAAAAAGGAAAGTAACAATCATGGATCAGGGTCACCAAAACCGAGAAGCCCGTTACCCGGTGTGGTGGACCAATTTTCGTGACCACGGCATTGAAGCGTCCTGGTGGGAACGGCAAGCCTGGCTAGACGAGCAGCGGGAACGTCGCTGGAGGGCAGAGGCCCTCTTTGAGGAAGGTCGAGGGACCCAGAGGGAGGTGAATCTCGCCTCCGGGCGTGTGCAGCTCGCCGAGGCGCTGGAAGAGTATTACTACGAGATTATAGAGGACCGGATGAACAATGAGGCAGCCAAACGGGCCGCAGAAGTACGACGCGCGAGGAGGGCGGCGAGGAGAAACAGGCACGGCCTGTACATCGCCCCCAACCACCCCTCTTCAGACGGGGAGTACTATCGCCGGCTGTATGCGGGTTCAGAGCCTCCCCCTTCACTGATTAGCCAACAATCAGATGCTGAAGCTCCCCTCCCACGCCATCCATCTCTCATTCCGGACCTCCCTGAGCCAGAGGCCTTCGTCCCTGAAGAGCCGCAACGAAACGATTTCCTCCCCGGTCCACTTGATCCACATGACCAAGACCTGTCGCGCAGTCTCCTCCTCCCACACTCTCGAGAGGAGGTACTCCATCCCCCTGAGGACGAGCTGGAACCTGTTCCTGCCGACGAGGCTGCCCTCGAGGCAACCGAGTACGAAGCCGGTCACGCCAGTAGCAGCGCCTGTGCCAGTGGTGGGGGCGGAAACAAAAATACTTCGTACGACCTGACGGACGACGACTGGCTTGACGAACCATCCGACTACCAACCGCAGATGCTGAACGGGTACTGGACCGACCAAGAAGACGAACACCACCCTGATCCTCTCGATGACCCTGCCGTCTCTGACGAACCTGCCGCCTGCTCCGCCTGCTTTGCACCACTCCCTCTGGCACAAGTCATGTGGTCCCAGTGTTCACACACCTTTTGCGAGGAGTGCCTGACACACCTGATCAGCACCTCGATGGAACGCGAAGCCCTCTTCCCTCCTGCCTGCCGCGTCGACGGCTGCAATACTCTCATTCCCATCCACCTGTCGGATTACACCGACCGCCCTACCTCCCACTTGGAGCGCTGGATAGCCCACAACCGCTCCCTCGTAGATGCAAACCTGCTCGTGCGCTATGAGCAGCACAGGGTTATCTGCGACGTCCCCGTTGACGAGCGGTTATGGTGTGCCCACTGCGGAACCTTCCAGCGCATCACCACGCAAAACCGCACGAACATCATTCCCGTCCATATACGCAATCCCGACGGCACTGTAGAGACTGTGGGCTCTGAAATAGTCGGCGAGACGGTTTTATGTTCGGAGTGTAACGAACGCACATGCAGGGTCTGCCAGAAGGCCGCGCACAACGCCGGAGCTTTCTGTACGCCAATCACAGAGGAAGAGGAGCAAGACATCCAGGCCCTCTTGCAGTCTGAAGCGGCCAAGGAGCTCGGGTTGAAGGCCTGTTTTGCGTGCAAACGGGTGATTGAGAAGAGCGCGGGGTGTAACCACATGACCTGCGTCTGCAGCGCCAACTTTTGTTACCTCTGCGGGAAACCCTGGCGGACGTGTTCCTGTCCGCAGTTCGATGAACCCAACGGCGGGGCCGAACTCGAAGGGGAAGAAACGGACGAAGACAATGATGACGGCGACAGGGAGGATAGAGACAATGACGAAGGAGGAGGTGATCAAGTTCCGCGTGGATCAGGTTGGGCTGAGAATAACCTCTGGCGGCAGCGGCAGCAGCAGCCTAACCTAGCGCTAGCAGCCCCTGTCAACCCTGACCCTGTCAACTGGAATCATGAAGAGGAGGAACAGAATGAGGTTGACTGGCAGGAGGAGGAGCAAAGAAATCACTGGGTCGGCCCGCCAGAAGAAGACGATCAGCAGGCACCACGCTGGGTTGAGGACAACCCGGAATGGCAGCAGCGGCAGCAATGCCCGCACTCTAACCTCCGACACGCAAGACTAAGACGGCCGCACCAGTGCGCTAGCTGTCTCCGGCACATGCGACTCTTCCTCCTCCGGTGTCCGGACTGCGATGAGAATCTGTGCCGCAGATGTGTGCAGCAGGATCGGCAGAACGCCGGCGCGAATGAGGCGAGACGGAGCAGGTTCGGGTAAACCCAAGTTGAATGGGAGAGGAGATTTTTAACAAGATTTAAGGGTGATTTACGTTACTCTCAATCTTGCACGGGATCGTTGGTGCCTTCTTGCTCTGCCGATAGATCTTGCGGCATTCTTCGCGGTCTATAGTCTTGCAGAAGTTTGAAGAGGAAGAGCAGAAATGCAAAGAGGCAGAAACACGGATAGCAGAGTTGGAAAAGAAGCACCAAAAGAGTACGTTGGACGAGTACTTCCAGTACTGTCATGGAATACTCCTCAAGGCACTCAGAGTAGAGACGGACCGATCAAAGGCCACTAGCGGAGGCGCCCGTCAGGGGCATCATACTGGCGACTTGCCAGAAGCGTGATGAGCACGTCGTCCAGAATTTGAAGTTGGATGGGAGAGGAGATTTAACAAAGATTTAAGGGCGCGATTTACGGAGGCATTTTTTTAGATGAAGCATCATTAAGCATGGACAGCATGGATAGCATATGGATGGATGGCGTTACTCTTTACTTCTTGCTCGTTACATTACTACTGGATATCCCCCACACTAAACCATATCTGCAGATATAGGTACGTAGTCTGGCAACACTAATAACAAACTCGTTTAAACTCAATTTTTGGGGTGCTAGCTTGGATGTGACAATTATGCGATTTGCACACATGACCCAGACCAGTGGTCATTGCGTTGCCTTGATCGTGTAACCTGTGTCTCATATGTAAGAGATGTCAAGGTGTACTCAGATACCCGTAGCTATTTCGTGCAATTCTTGTCTGAGTACAGTCTGTCAGCCCTCTGACCGAGAGAGAGACCCTTCACATTGCAATTGAAGTTTTGTTTGTTTGTCCCTCCCTTAATTAATTGGCGCTTAGGATGAGAGGTGTTATTCACAATCCCCCCCAACCCCACACCTAGTCCGCGTGAATATTGGCTTCATGTATGTACGTATGTAATCTTGCATTATTCACTGTTGCATTCAAGAAACGTCACGCAGTGTCATTTTATGGTAACAGCCAGTACAGTCACGGACAATAAGGCAAGTATGTAGTAGTACTCCGTAAAAAGCAGATAATAAAAAACCAAAATTAGGATATCATTTGCTTTAGTCATGGAGAACATTAAGTGTACTAACGCTAGTACTACTACTAGACGGCCAAAAAAAAAAGTCCGTCTGTCATTAATAATGAAATCACTTCCCCTCCCACCCCTCCCCACCCTCCACCTTCTCCCTCACCCACTCACACCCACACCTTCACATTACGGCGTTTGCGCTCTCAATTTATTTAAAAGGCAACCTTGGTCTTGACAATGGCCAAGAACTCCTCCATGTCCGACAGGAACGCGACGGGCTCCTCGAGGGCGGCAAAGTGACCGCCGACGTCGTGGGACTTGTAAAAGACCAGGTTCGGGAAGATGGCCTCGGCCCACTCCCTGGGCAGCGCCGAGATCTCGACGGGGAAGGACGAGAAGCCGAAGGGCTTGACGTACGAGGTGGGCGGCGGCGGCAGTCCGGCGCCGATGACGCTGGTCAGGGAGCGGTAGGACCAGATGGCGCGGCCGAACGACTCGGTGTACCAGTAGAACGAGACCATGGCCAGGATGGTGTCGAGCGACAGCGGGTCGCGCTTGTCAGACCACTCGATGAACTTTTCTCCCATCCTATATTACACGACACACTCCACATTAGCACCCACTACTGTATACCTAGGTAAAAAAAGAGGGTGTGCCCTTACCAAGCAAGCATGGAAAGCGGGTTGGCCATCAGCGCGAGCGCAATCGTGCTGGGGCGGGTTCCGTGCTCGTAGGCGTAGGCGGATCCGGTCTTGGCCCAGGCGTTGGCGGTGGCGATCTCCGCCTCTTCCGCTGCAGTCACCGAGATGTTGGCCACCTGCGCCGACTGTTCTGGGGTCAAGAAGTACAGGTTCACTTAATTAAGTACTCCCAAGTTAGCCATGTGAAAACAGTGATTAGGGAGAAAAGAAAAGAAAACAAACGTACGGTGGAAAGCCTTGCACTCGTCGTAGACACCGCACATGGTCTCGGCCAAAAAGGTACCGACGTCACCGCCCTGGGCGACATACGACTTGAAGCCGAGCGCCTTCATGAGCGAGTTCATCGCCTCGGAGGCGATGGGCATGGTGAGCTCGTCGGCGGGGTCGACGCGCTCAGAGAGACCGTAATCCGGGATCGAGGGGACGATGACGTGGTAGGGCAGGGTCGCCGGGGTGTACTTGGCCACGAGGAGATCCAGCATGGGCACGAATTCCAGCCAGGAACCGGGCCAGCCGTGCATGAAGATGACCGGGATGGCATCCGGCTTCGCGGAGAAGAGCGCGGCAAAGTGCAGGTTGTGCAGCTCGTGGTCCGAGGTGGTGATGTTGATCTTGAAGTTGGGGAAGCTGTTGTAGTGGTTCTCGTGGGCGCGCCAGTCAAAGTCGTGCTGCCACGTGTTGGAGGCGTTGATGAGCCAGTCGCGCGAGACACCAAACTGGTTGTTGTCGTCGTGGGTGTTGTACCACGAAGGGACACCAATGTCGGCCGTTTGGGCCAGACTGTTCATATGGCGAATGTCATTGTCCGGGACGTGGAATTGGAAGGGGACCGGGACGCCCGGGATTCCGACCGGAAGGTTACCGAAGCCTGCGAGAGCCATTTTTTATCTTTCTGTCTCTGAACTGGACCGTGGAGAGAACGAGGGCTGTGGGGGGAGAGGGATGGAGAGAACGGACTGAAAGACCTCGGGAAACAAGCGACCTTTTATATCTGACCCGGGACAGCGGAACTCACAGAAAGCAGGCCTGCACCAGAAAGGACCAGGTCCCCGTAAACGGAAAGAGGGGAGTCGCACCCTTGCTGCGAGCAACCATGCAGCAGACCTGGGTACCTCGCAGTCATCACCCACTCAACCCGCGACAACACACCATCTTCACCGGTCTCCTCCGGCCTCCGCCACCAATTACCGGCTTGGCGAGCGCTCGCCATGTTCTTCTGTGCCCTCACTAAGACTCACTATGCCTTAGACTGTATGCAGTCACAACTCCAATGGTAGCAAGTGTCGATCATTTACGGCAATAGGTGCCCTTGGCACAGCATCACGGGGGGTTCGCCGGCTGCCCAAATGGGGGGGCAGAACCATGTCGTCGGGACTATTGACGACTATCAGAGTGTGGTAGCATTACCAAAGAGAGAACGTAGTTATGCAGCCAGTACGGCAGTAGGGAGCCCGGAGCCGGCCTATCGGTGAGGAGACACTTCTGGGAGAGATGATTGGGGGCCACCAGTTTGTGGCTGGACGCCCACCGCCGAGTCCTCAAGGTCCTCAGAGCCCTCATAGCCTTGACAGCTTGGCTTGGAGCTCTGGCCACAGAGCTGCTCCTCAAGAGAAATCGTTGATTGTAGTGAAAATATCGGGCCGGGCCGTGGGCGAATACGACCGTTTGACCAAGCAATCGAACGAACTCGCCGCTATCTGCCGTTGCACCGGTAAAATTGTTTTTACCGCCTTTTACTTTTCTTCTTTTTACCAGCTGCCCGGAGAAAGTGGGACGCTACCCTGCGCGTCAACCCTGCCGTAATGTTCGCGGGTACCACCGCGCGCAGAAAACCAAAAAGAAAAAAAAAAAAAAAAAAATGCTGAGAAATGCATGATAAATGGGGGGGCTAGACGAGATGTAGAGTAGCAGAGCCTTGGCCTGTTGGTGCCGGGGCATACATCTCGCTTCGTGGGAAAGCCGTAACGAGTGTGCACGCCAACCGCCGACCACTGCTGCGGGGTATACGAACACACCAAGAACTGTCAGACTGTGGGCGCAGGCGTGCAGGAACCGACATGCGAGGAACAAGCGGGGCACCACCCTCAAGTGAGACCTTTGCAGAAGCACGAACGGGGGAACTTGATGCTGTTACAAATGGAAACAGTTGACAGATCACCTGCTGCACGCCTAGGCCGAGAAGAGACACAAGATTGGCTCTGTCAACCTAGATTTGGTAACTCGTTCGTAAGAAAGGATTGTTCAAAGTGCAGCTGTGACACCAAATGCGGTGCATAATTATCTTTAGTGGGGGATCACTCCGAGAAGAGCACAAGAGACGGACATGGAGGACTGCCAGGCAGTTGGGGACAGTCCTCGAAGATAACCCGGAGTTATTGCCGGTCCGTACTCCAATTCGTGGCTGCCGCATCGGGCGCATATCCGGGATGATGTGATTGGGGGCTGTCGTGCGACCGCGATGTCAGTCTGCGGTATGCCCTGTCAGATGGGAGCCCCGGTAACTAACTAGGTAGTGAGATGTCGGGATGTGAACGACGTGCATCCGAAGCATCGACGGGGCTGGTGGATGGTGGTGCATTGGGGGCGGGCACCACACGGCTGGCGGTGGGCGCGGGCGGCGGGATCGAGGGAAAGGGCGATTGGTGGGTTGGCACCAAAAGATTTGTGCGCTTCTACACGTGTAAAGCCCATAAATTTTTTTAAGAAGGAAACCCGATAGAAAGATTGCCGATGTTAAATTTCATTTCTCGTGTCTTGGCAGCTTTCGAGGTTCGCGGCTGAGCTCGAATTCTCGCAGGAAGGTAACGAAATGTCGGGTCGATCTGAGTAGCACGGATCACTTTACACCCACAGCTTTCGACGCCAACATGGTGGGGTTGTTCTTCGTCCGGTCTTGCGGTCTTTGCTTCGGATCCGCTTTGCTTCTCTTGGGAAAGAACACTTCCCACCGCCCAGCCGAGCCAGCGTTGGAGGAGGCTCCGGGGGGCTCGGGGTTTGCTCCGACCCCAAGACTTTGCAAGGCTTGTTGGCCCTCAATTCAACCTCCAGGGTCTAGATGGCAGCTGCTTTCGTGAATGTTCACATTGATGGGATTTTAGATTCTTAATCGTGCCATTGTGACGGAAAATGCCACTGTGACGGAGATGTGTTGTTTTCTCAGCTCAATTGGCATTCAGTTAACCTCGGGATCGGCCATTGACGTGCTGATCGAGCGGACAATTAACTCCGGGCATCGTCTTGGAAGAGGAATTGCGATGTGAAGACAAGAATTTCCAGCCCCTCGGTAAGCAAAAGCACTCAAACGCGATCTCTCTCTCTCTCTCTAGAGTCTCTAGGGGAGCTCACGGTTGTCTTCCTTCAGTGGATACCACTAAATTATTAGTTGCATTACAATTTACAAGTGTAATTCTAGCCCTGTCAGTGCTGTCACCCAACCGCACCCACTCCGTCCATGTTCCCACTTAGACCAACTCCACGGCATTTGCCCCGTCCCGTCTTTCTCGAAACCCACTCTCACCAACTCAGCAGAGCACCAAATTCGACCGAAGCCAAGCACGCCAAAGCCGAAGCGCATGTCAAAGCATGCAGCGGCGTCGTAGGGTCTTTTCCATGATCCACCGCTCAAGTCTGCGTCTCATCTGCTGACTGCATGCGACGGAATGAATGCAATCAAGTGGGCCTAACAGGAGGAGTGGGAAAAGAGCACCTGCATCTCATGGTCCATGTTGCTAATCCCCCATCCGCGTGTTCCTCTCCCACGTGTGTATCCTGCGTGCCATTCATTCTCTGGGCTTCTGTTCTCGTTAATCTGTTTCACGTAGGTAGGTGTATCCGTTTGGTCCCAATCCCAAGAGATAAGCTCCCGATCTCACGAGTTGGAAGTCGCCCGAGGCGGGTCAGTCGTGAGTACACCAAACATCAACGTCCCCATTCGTCGCTGCCAGAACCGCATCGTGAACCTTTTCATCCGGTGCATGTCATGGGAGTGTGGAACTGCACCGTGACACTGGCGACACACGTCCAGTCCGTCATCGGTCTGCACGACGTGTGGTCCTTGACCGCGTCCATGACAGACTGCCCGCAGTGCTGCCCGTTGTAGGTGTTGTCCCCGTCATGGCTAATCTCCCAGTGTCTCCGGGTGTGCATCTTGGCGCTTTCGCGGGAGCAGGCCGGTACGCGCCGGCCGTCTTGGCTGGGTCGGTTGGACTGGCTGGCTTGCTTGGCTTGGTTGATCTGGGGAGATTGTTGTTCGCGGCCTGGTTTCTTCTGTTCTTTCGTGGTGAATGGCCAGAATTGGCGTACACCCAACTTCGGCACAGCATCCGTTGGGTCTCGTCTTGTAACATCATTTTGGCCTTGTCTGGCGGACAACAGACGGTCGCCCTCCGGCCAGGTGTGGCCCATGACGGTTCCTGCTGACAGCAGAAAGGCAAAAACTGTTGAGAAGTGCATTTTGTTGGAGTGATACTCGCTATTGATGCTGACTGAAACGGAAAAAGAAAAAAACGTGACGTGCACAGAGGGCGGGCTTGAAGACGGAAGAGATACGTGATTATTATAAGCCGTTGGGTTGAAGATGCGTCATCTTCGTCAGGGTCAAACTAAACGCTTCAGTCATCGGGATCATGTTTATCGGTTGCAAGAAAGTGCGAGAAGGTTCATACCGTCTCCCATCTCTCAGCTTGTGAGATGCTCTTGCAGTTACGAATACTTGTTGTAAACATCATACAGTGTCCTGCGGGGCAAGAGCTAGTGCTTCCGGTCAAGTGTCAGTGGCGGTGGGAGAACCACACAAGAGCACTCAACTAACGCCAAACACTCCAGCAGGATGATGCTAGGATCTTTATCGGCAACCTTATCGCATGCAAGCACGTGGAAGTCTTCAGAAGCATTACAACAGAGCCTTGGTCATCATCATAAAATACATCAAGGTGTCAGCAGTGACAGCATATCACATGATGGCAGCTCAACTGGACGCAATAATCTTCTCCAACTCATCCGGATCCTTGGGGCAGTTCTTTGTGAGATTCACATAACCGGCCTCCGTGATTACGACATTGTCCTCGATCCTAGGTAGAGTTAGCGACGACACCATACAGGACCTGATGCAAGTCTTACCTGACTCCTCCCACATCCCAGTACTTGTCCAGCACCTCCTTTACGATATACTTGGAGTGCGCCGGATCTTTCAAGAACGGTTCGATGATGAAGCTGCAGAAGTAGATGCCCGGCTCGACCGTGACTACGCTTCCCTTCGGTAGCTTCCCTCTAATCCTGAGATATCGGAACATGGGGTCCTTGTCAGCATAGTTCGGATGGCCGCCCGTATCGTGGGTGTCCATGCCCAGGTAATGTCCCAGGCCGTGGGGGAAGAAGGCCACGCTTGTCCGCGCCTTCAGAATCTCGTCTTTGTCGCCTTTCAGGATGCCGAGCTCGAGCAGACCATCAATGGCGACCTTGTGTGCTAGCGTATGGACGTCTTCCCACAGCACACCGTCCTTTAAAATCTTGCAGCATTCCAATTGCATCTTGAGGACAGTGTCGTAAATGGCTCTGCTCTCGGGTGAGAACTTGCCGTTGATTGGGAATGTCCTTGTGATGTCCGAAGCGTAACAGTCCACCTCACAGCCAGCATCCAGCAACAGGTTCAGCTTCCCCTCCATCGGCGCGTTGTTGTGCACGTAGTGCAGCGTCGCTGCCGCCCTTCCGCTCGCCACGATGCTCTGGTAGGCCTGGTTGCGTGCGCCCTCGGCGATGCAAGTCTTGAGGAGCTCGGCTTCCAGCTCGCGCTCATTCTTGGCATGTTTCACCTTCTTCATCACATCAACATGCGCCTTGCTGCTAATGGTGTTTGCTTTTTGCATAGTGGCTATCTCCCAGTCGTCCTTGACCACGCGACACTCCTCGATCGCTTCCTTCAGTATGGAGAAGTTCTTGTCGTCAAACTCGAGGAACGTTATTTGATCCGAGACCTGCTCGAAGATGGCAAAGGCAGTATTCTTCGGCTTAGCCGCACCGAGGTGGGCCAGTGTTGGGTTGACTTCGGTGCTGTACTTGACTTCGTCGACATCGTATGTTTTGGATGCTTCCTCGAGGGAGATTGGCAGGCCGGACCACACGACGCTGTCGGGATCAATGGGCGGGATGAAGAGAGTTGATTTGGATGTGTCCATGTCGTGGATGAAGTAGCAATCGGCAAGCGGGCAGCCCGTCATGTAGAAGAAGTTGCGACGCTGTCTTTAACAGTGGACATGTTAGCACGCGACTCCGCCAAACGACGGAGAGAAAAGAGCAGCATACCTGAATGGCTCGGGCTCGTCACTGTCCTCCAATAGCTTCGTCATGCGACCTTCCACATACAGCACGCCGCTTGCCTTGGGATGCTTGGAGCGGATGTACTCAACGACGCGCTTTGCGTGCGCCTTTGCGGGATACGGTTTGGAAGTGATGTCTGCCATCTTTGCTGTGCGTGAAGTCCCAAAAGCTCGGCGATGATGCGTGGAGACTGCTCGAGTATGAGGAGTAGAGCTGCGCGTCACAACCGCAAAGAAGCGGAAGAATTGCATGAGGGATGGCGGGGTCGGCGTTCTGCCGCGTGACGGCCTGGAACTGTCTGATTAGGAAGCTCCTGATGGATGTGGGGCAGCTTGTTCCTGCCGTTGCCGTCGCTAGGCGCTGATAAGAGCTGCGATAACGGCACGTTCGGCACCTTCTCCAACGGCATCGTTGTAGCTGCCCCAAGCTTCTTGGCACCATTCAATCGGTACCTAACCCAGAAAGCAGTAGTAGACTTGCGATGGCCATGTCAATCTCCTATTGATGTATTAACCACAAATTACATAAAGGAAAATATCCCGTTTGTCAGTCTCCGACGGGATTGTTGAACAGTCTGGATCCAAACCAAACCCGGGCCCAATTCCACAACCAGTCCTCCCCGTCTAACCCTGCTGCCAAAGCACAGTCTTCCTCCCCTCAACAGACACCTGATCAATATCATAAATATCCTTCTGCGTCAGCCTCCAGCCGAGCGCCTCAACAGCCTCTTTTGCCTGCGCAGGCGTGCGTATCCCAACCACCGGAAGGGCTCCTTTAGAGATGTTATAGTTGAGTGCGACAGCCGCAACCGGCCTCCCTTTCTCTTCCGCAATTCTTCTCAATACCTGAATGGTCGGCTCAATGTCCTCCATGTGATAACTCGAGAACTTATACTCCTTCGGCGGGGGGGTTTCCTTGCTGTACCTCCCCGTCAACCTCCCCTGCGCCAGCGAGCTGTAGCTCTGGAAAACCATGCCGTTGCTTTTACAGGTCAGGATGTTCCCATGCACCTCTGGCCATCTCCGCAGCACACTGAATTCACACTGGTTAGTGGCCAACGGGATTCCATATTTCGCCAGAGCGTCCTTCATCTTCAACACGTCTTCGGGGTCGTAGTTCGCAACGCCAATGGCCTTTGCCAGCCCCTCGTTGACGCACTTGGCCATTCCTTCCGCCATGGTCGACATGCTCTGTGGGTGGATCGGCCCATGCACCAAGTAGATATCCACGTAGCTCAACTTCAACCTCTCCAAGGACTTCTCGAGAGCCCGCAGAGGGCCATCGACCGGATGGAGATATGTTGACGCCTGGAACGGGGCACCGAGGTACTTTGTCTGTATCACAAAGCTCTCCCTCGGCAGACCCTGGACCACACGACCGACAAGCTCTTCGCTGTATCCGTCGCCATAGGCCTGCGCGGTGTCGATGAAATTTATCCCGGCGTCGTAGAGGATCTTCCAGGCTTCCTGAACAGCGGGGAACTGAGCGTCGTCCCACCTCCACGTCCCCTTGTCTCCCCATGGCCAGGCCCTTACACAGAGGTAACTGGCTTGCACTGGATCCCTCGCCGCAGGGAATGTGACACGGTCCTTTGCGCCTGGGCAGAAGGAGGAGGGCTCGATGTTTTTGCCGGCTTGGTCGGCCGGCGGACGGGTGGGTTTAGAGGAGTGGTAGGCCGCAGTAGCGGACATCACCGAAGCGAGGCCGGTTTGGAGTATCCTGTCCATCTTGGTATAAAGTTGACTAGACGTAGTGTTTCTTCGGGGGGTGGTTGCAGGTTCCCGCAGTAAGCCACTATTACTTGGCTGCAGAAGCAAGCGCATCATGGTAATACTTATATACAACTCCGCACGGCAAATCATTGTGGGATGCCTCTTCATCATGACGACGGGCCTGCAGGAGGTTGAAAGGGGTTCCTGGAGACCCCAGAAAGCCGATAAGCCAATAACCGCAAGAAACGGTTATCACTACCGGTCGCCGTGGTTGCAACTATCGTCAGTGTGACGTCGATGAAGCTAGCCGGCGTTGCAACTGCTGTCGGCAGATTGGTTCAACGTTCAATTCTTTTGTCAAGTGCCATGACGGACTTAACTCTATTTCGATATGAAGCTATCGCCGACAATGGGAAATTCGCACATAGCGGGTATAATGGGTACACGTCGTCTGAACCTGCGATATTCTCTCGTCAACTTACACTCCGGCATTTCATCATGCGCTTCGGTTTTGTTCCATTGCTCAAGTTTGCTGATGTTCGTCAAGCCAAGGTATTTTGCTCCGTTGTCGAAGTTTATTCACCATGTTTGGGGAAGCCATCGTGGACAGCTGTGCACTTCGAATCACGGTGGAAGCTATGGGATCTTGTCGTCTAGATCCTTCCATCATGAGCTTCAGCTTTGTTCCCAATGTGAGTTTGTTCACCCTTTGTGAGGCGATTTTATTCCGCTGGTGCGTCTACGCGTTCACCATATGAAGCTATCACGGATATAGCAGTGAGTAACAGTTGCAATTGCATCGCAGATGCTTGATGTTTAATATCGTGAATTCTCAGTGCACTCGCTCGCATCATCTATCGTACAGTCCATAGCTTACACATGTCGTTCCGAATCCATTTGCCCCTTTCCCAACGCCTGACACCAAACAGCTGTCTATCGCACACTATCTCATCATGATCATAACCATACCTTGACCATTTGCCGTATCAGACTGCGTACCATATTGTATGGGTTCTGAGTTTAAGATCCCTCAACAAGACCCATATCCTTATCGGTAGGCTCCTTGTAGGCACCACCACCGGGCTTCGCGTGACGCGTGCGGTCCTTCATGATATTGCTCTTGTCGATGGCCTCCTTCTCGTCCTTCTCTGTTTTTTGGTTAGTATCCATGCCCTGCTTGTTTTAATCCTCCCATGACAGTATGCCTATGATAACGTGGCCATAGAAATATGCTCACGGAAAAGTGAGCATGGAAAGGAAAGGACATGGTAAAGTGAGAGTAGAGGCTTACCAAGCTGAGCGTCGGAATCAGCCTTGCCGGGCTTCATCGGGTCCTCGACGGGCGCGTCGTCGTCAATGACGGGGACGGCCTCGTTTTTGGAGGTCTTGTACGAAGGGTCGTTGACCTGGCCCTCGGGCGCGCCCTTTGGCAGCTCGTCGCCCGCCTTATCGTCCGAGTATGCGTATGCTACCTTTGACATTGTTGACTTTTGTGCGGTGTTGTTTGGGTTGGTATGGCTATTGTTGACAAGTTGTTTGAATTGCTGCGATGGAGGTTCATGTAAAAGTAAGGTTCAGTGTGAAGATTACTTAATTATACACGAACCGTTGTCAACGGGATGACGATAGTATGACATCGCACGTTTGGGAGCGTTTGAGCGTGTCATGACTTCCGTATGACGTACAATCGTCCCAAAAGTCACCGGTTCCCGTGGAGCTGGCAATGGTGTTTGTGCTCTCGATCCCGGGGAGGAACTACAAAACGGGAGAGATCGCATCGTCGCGTCTTGGCAACGTCGATCGAACGGGCTGGACCGCAGTGGCGACTTCACACCTTGCATCTTCAGCTGCATTTCGCGTCAGAGGCTAAATGGCAAACATGAGGGGCAGCAACTCAGCTGCAGGAGCCTTGTTGAATGGTATTTACAGAGGTCTCAGTCACATCATGCTCGCTGTCTACTAGTAATATGGTGATAGGACACTATTTCAATTCATGCCGTCGTCAGGAAACACAGTCGCTATCTATCGTACACATTCCAAGCCATGCAAGCCGCAGGAAGTGATCACTTCTGCATAGCATCTAGCTTCTCCTGAGCCCGCTGCTTGGCCTCCTCTGAGACACCGGGGTTGCTGATGGACGCCTTCAGTCCGCGAGCACTGTATATTGCGTCAGCTTCTATTCACCCTATTCGCGTTCTGGTGATCTTCGCGTGTTACGGTTTGATGTGAGGGGCGTACACGTTACCGGGGTCCTTCTCATGCTCATCTGACTGCTTCGTCTGTTTTCCGGAGGGCTGCGAGTCATACGGCTCATCGTAGCTCTCCAGAACCTTGCGAGAGTTCGCCTTTGACTCCTCGGACGTATCTTCTCACTGTCAGCACCGCTTCACTCTACAGTGAGTTTATTAAGAGGGGGGCATAATCGGATTGGAGAGGTTGGCCTTGTGGCCCCGAATCACATTCTCCGGCTCCGGGTCGGTATCCTCGTGGGCGGGGACTTCCTGGGGAATATCGCTTCCATTTTTATGTTGCGACGGGTTGTGATTATTGTGTCTAAGTGTTGGTTGTCAAGGTTGTGTTGTTGCTGAGTTGTGGTGTCTTGTTATGACGGCAAATTTGAAGTAAACAGACAGGAACACCACAAGTAGTTCTGTTTTGGAGCATACGTCACGCGCAGAAGTGCACAACAAAAAAAGCAATTACGGTGACGAATGTTTGCGGCCGTTTCATGACGTTGTGGTGATGCCGGATGCAAGCCCGATCTGTGCGTCCCGAGCGGGGCTAGCGGACCATTACCGGGAAGCCCGGACCTCCGTGCACGAGCTGCAGCCCACCGCCCCTTCCTAATTAGGGAATTTGGATGCTTTTTCATTGTATCATGATGACCTCACGACTGGACTGCGCAGAACTACGGATCGCGCTTTCAACCAACGCTTTCAACGAACGAAGACTGCGGAGAAGTGGATTGGCCAAGAGGTGTTTGCGCTACCGGCATTTCAGCTACCGTGCACTAAGCCTTCTACACGTGCCCTGATCCAGACCACCGGGTATCATAATTGCGGCAACCTTTAACCCTAAATTACCCCAACGAACCAGTTTGTTTGAATGCAACCCAAGACATCCAGCCCAAATGCCAAAGGGCGATCATGTATGCAACAGCATTGTACAGATCCAGAAAGAAACCGTAAAAAAAGACACGCTACTCGAATATTAGCAATTATGCCAAACGCTGCCCGACTGACTGTCAAACTTCAATTCCTAGCCAGTCCCGTATAGTCAACGGAAGTGCTTCAGGATCGACAGTGTCACGTCCGGTTTCGTCGAAACGGCTGAACCGCGACCCATAACCGCAGCCACCGTTGCCAGGGAACAGTCGCAGAGATAGACTCCTGAAGCTCCTCTCAAGCCGCAGTCCCAACCTCTCCACTGCCCCTGGCTGCGGGTGGTCTCTCCAAGCGCAACATGCCGATCCCGCCAGCCGGCTGGCCCGTCACGCCCCAACCCCCTTTGCCTTGCTTCAGCATCTCCCACTGCTTCGTCAAGTCGTCTTTCCCAACCGTAAGCTCGAAGCCGGTCAGGAAGCAAAAGCTGACCTCTAGACGGCCCAATTCTGCCTCGCTCACGCCGCCGACCCGAGCGACTTTTGCGTGCGGGTAGCTGAGGTCTTCTAGCGCCTTCATGGCTACTCTTAACCCCGCCAGGAGCAGTCTGTGAGCATTGCGCCTTGTAACCACTATGGCTCGCTCCACGACCGCCAACCGATGTATGTAGGTCGACGTCGCGAGGTAGACAGCTGTCGACATGGGGCAATAGGCGTGGATGCGCAGGAGATAATCAGTGATAGAGATTGGCGGTGGAGCCTTCGAGTAGAAGCGCCTTGTGATGGCGCTGTGCTGCAGATTGAGCGGCTGGGAATTCTCGCCAATGACGATATACGGCTGTTGTGCGCATGAAGCTTGTGACTGGGACTCAAGTCGGGGCGGCGACGTAGGGTTCGACGTTCGGAGCTGGACCCCATCAATGGGCTGAGATTGTGGTGCGGGACTGGCCGTCGACGCAAGGGCTGGCTGCTGTGAGGTGGTCGCCTTCGAAGGCGAGCCAGCTGGCCGCGGCGAGTTGAGTGTAGCTTCCTTCAGCAGCCGCGCAAGGCTTCGCTCCGAGTGAGAACGCACTATGTTCTTTTTCTCGGCCTCCATGCCCCGCATATTCGGCATCGTCGGACTAGTCGGCGGCGGAGTTGGGGGTATGTCGCCTGTTATCGTGACCAGTGCCTCGACCCCGGCACTGAGCAGCTTGAGAGCCACCAGCGGAGGAACCTTGAAGATGTCATCGACCTGAGCGGCGAGACGAGTGGAGGTGATGTTGCTCTCGGGAGCTGTGTATTGAAGCTTGGGGTCTTTCGAGGGGACCGGAGGAGGCGGTGGAGAGGCGACGGAACTAGAATCGCTTGCGGGCTCGGTTTCTGATGCCGGCACATCGGTCCGCGGCTGCTGTTCAGACATGCCGTGGGTCGCTTGCAGGTCGACTGCGACCTGCGCTTCTTGGGCGGACGCCAAAGAGAACAATTGTGGATAGCTCTGCTAATGCGTTCGAGCGACGAAGAAGTCTGCGCTTGCAAGCAGAGCACGCGGCGAAACCCGGGACGGTCTTGTGAGAACCTCGGCTTCGGCACGAAATCGCGAATGCCACCGTTGAGTTTGCACGGCGCTGCTCGAGTTTCTAGCTCGGCCAGGGTGGCTGCTCAATGTTGTGTATCCTGCTGTACGCTTCCGCCAGTCTCATGATCTCGCGTTGCCCAGCCTAGCCCGCGTCTTTTGCCTGTCTCGTGAGACGTTGTGTTCGTCGCCGCGCTGTCGCTGGCCCGGATGGAGGGGCAAATTGGGGTAATTAAGGTTGCGGGGTGCCCGCGCGTTGCGATTTTGATTGCAAAATTGTGCCCGAAGCCCGCAGCTCGCAGCCTGTTGCTTCCCCAATCTCCAAGCAATTGCTGTCCAATCGCCTCTACTTTCGTCTAAGACGATGGTGTAAGTCAGAACGGTCAATTGCTGATTAGGCAGGCGATCAGCATGCTGCGTTCGCCAAATCTCTCGTGAACGGCAGTTGAGAAAAGTGACTAGCACTTTGAGGCGGTTCAGCTCGATCGTGCAAGCTCCTGGGCGTCGGCAACACACCCTCTCGAGGCTTGATTCGCGATTCGGAAGTCGTTGCCATGTAAGTTGTCGCACAGCAGCTCTTAATGCATCTGCAGGGTCTATTGTTGAATCGCCGTCCCAGGATCTCCAACGCGTAGCGAATCCAGGCGGACCGTGAGGGGTAACTTCGATACCCAGATCTTTCTGATCAGGTGGGCAGCGATATGACAGCTAGGGAGCCTTTGAGCCGCACAACCTCAGCGCTGTTACGACAAGCCGGAAAACAGCAAATCGTTGGAAATCCACCAAAGATAAGGGGAGCGACAGGAGAGAATGCTCCTCTCAAATGAACCGCTTATCAGGGTTGAGGCCGTCTTAAGTAGGATTCTAACAGCGTCGCCGTTGTGGAGAGGCTACAAAATCTTCAACGGCAACTGCGCAGATTTCCCTTACAAGGACCCATACATGGAAGGGGAATGGCTAAATTGGGCCGAGAACAACGTCGATGCAGGGTTCCGTTCGCGTCAATAGCACGGAGTGGTTGGCAAATGGGAAGTAGCCACAAGTGACCATGCTAAACATGCGAAGACGTTCGGCCAGGTATGCCCTTGATCATATGCCGCATTTTGCCAGCATTTGGACCCTGGATCGGCGAAGCTGACTGCCTGTCCAGGATGAGCCTTCGAACAGCACCATCGATCTGGCTCCGCTAGGTTACGGCGGCAAACGCCGGGCCGAATGGAATTCACTCCTCATCGATATTTCACCACGTTGAACCGGCAAAGACTTGGGGCTGCGCCAAAACATTAACATCTGTCCCGTGATGAATTCTGTGACACGCCTGACTCGGCGGTGAGAACTTCCCCGCACCTAGGCGGCAAGTAAGATGCATCCGCGGGGCCGCCGAAGCGCGATAGGCTACGAACCCCCACGCGCCTACAGACGCTTGGGACTACATACATATACGATGGGGATATATGTGCATGAGACAACGTGGAACGCTCCCGTTCCGCATTTTGTCTGCCTGTTATCAGCAGCCCAGCGCAACCTTGCAGTCCAGCACTGCAGTCTGACCCCCTTGGACAGCCTCGATCGCTTTCTTCAGCACGCCCTCTAGATCGGCCGCCTTGTCAACGCGGGCCGCGAACAGGTCACCACCAGCTGCCGCCTTGGCGATGCCCGAGTAGTCTGGCACAGGGTCGAAGGAGATGTTGATCTCCTCGTTGGTCGCCGTGGACCCGAGACCATCGGGGTGCACGAGCAGCAACGACTTTCTGGGTGCGTTCCAGCCTACAACAACCCAGTCAGACTAACCTAACTCAGCAGGCAAGGAGCGGAGATGGCTTACCTTTGTTGTTCAAGACAATGGTCAGGACGGGGATGTTGTACCGCTTTGCGATCCAGTACACACTGCCGGGCACCGAAAAGAGAAAGGTGCCGTCACCGACAACCTGCACGACAAACTTGCCCTTCTCGCCCTTGAGCTTGGCCTCGTAGTCGCTTGCCAACTTGATGCCCAGAGCGCCACCCCCAGACCAACCAAGTCCGCCACCACCGCAGTTGATCCACGATCCTTCCAGTGTGGGTTGGAGGTTGTCGTGGACAAAGCCTGTGTTTGTGACTGCTTCAATCGCCCAGATGGTGTCTTTCGGACACAGCTCCTTGAGCTTGGTGCACAGGTGGCCGGTTCCGAACCCGCCGTCCTCAAGCGGTTGCGCTTTGGATGCGATCGTCTCGAGGCGCTTCTTGTGCTCAGCCTCCAAGGCACTCCACCTCTTCTCGCTTGCCTCGCCGGTGACCTTCGCCTTGAGGCCCTCGTCAGACCTGAGCAAGGCGGTAAGCTGCTCGATGGATGTCAATGCATCAGCACGATACCGTGCGAGGGAGTGGATGTAGAACAGGGGCATCATCTGCTTCAACGGGTCGACGTCGATGTGGTAGACCTTGGCGTCGTCCCGGGGCTTGCACTGGGTCATGATCCACGGGACATCGCAGTCCAGTACAAGGATGGCATCGGCGGTGCGAATGGACTCCTCGTTGCCGAATCTCAGACCCAGCCAAGCGGGATGATCAGCCGGGAAGCACATTTCACTGCCGCCAGTGTCGAGAACACGCAGTCCCTTTACGGTGTTTGCCAGCTCGACAAGCGCCGCCGGGATAGCATGGTTCCGCCCTGCATAGCCCGTGATTAGCAGCGGCTGCTCAGCACCCGCCAGCGCTTCGGCAATGTCCTTCACTGCGGACTTGGGAAGGCCACCAAGCTCGACAGGTTTCCACATCTCCTGCCGGAGACTGTAGGGCTTAATCTCCTCCTCCATCACCTCCCGCGCACCGCAGAGGTACACCGGGCCCTGCGGTGCCGAGCTGGCAAACTGCAACGCCCTGTTGACCATCTGTTTCACGTTGGCGCCGGTCTTGAGCTCGGCCGCGTACCGGCAGTACTGGGCCACGATGGCCTTCTGGTCGGGGACATCCTGGATCCAGTGAATGTACTCTGTCCTTGAACCCCGCATCTCACCCTCTTGAGTAAAGGGAGACAGGCCAGCGAACACCAACACGGGTGCCCGCCCAGAGCTGGCATTGTGCACTGCTGCGCCCAGACCTTGGGTACCGACATCCACGTGCACAATCACACATTGCGGCTTGTTCGTCAGCCGGGCATAGCCGTCTGCCATTGACATGGCCACCATCTATTTCTGTCAGCATCTTCTACGCTCTGACCCTTTTCGACATTCGGGCCGGAAGTTTTCGCGAAAACAAAACACTCACTTCATTCGGACATGTGATGATACGCGGGAATTGGCCCTTCTTCTCGCGCGTTCCCTTGACCATGGCCTCAATGATGCTGGGGTGGTCCGAGCCCAGGTTCACGAAGCAGTGGGTGACGCCGGCGTCCCATAGTGCCTCGAAAAAGGCGAACGACGCCGTGTACATCCTCGGGTCTGGCGGGAATACTAGACTTGTTGCGTTTGTTGGTGTTGTTGTCGACAAGGTACGCTTGAAGTTATTCCCTGCCGGTGCTGCGCCGCAAATATTATGACCCTGCCGTCGTGGTGATAGATTGGTTGTTTGAGTTCCTGCAGCAGCAGCAGCAGCGGTTGCCGAGGCTTTGCCCCCTTTTATTGGGAACTTGCTCGGGTAAAAGCCGACCCCGCGACCCGGGGATGCAACTGACTGCGGAGGAGGAGGCGGATGACTTGTTCCCCAATTTGACAGCCACCTTCCCTTGCTGAATCCCAAGTCTGCGCCAACAGCGTCTTCCCCGGTTCCGGTTACGGTAGGTACGCCGGGAACTGCACGGCGATGGAGCGAATGGAGTGCCGCAATTGGAGGAGCGGCCGAGATGGTCGTGTTAGTGGTTAGTGGGAGTGCTGCTCGACGCGGGGTCGTTTTCGCCCAGCGCAGCATCGTCGCGGCAAATAGGATTCCAGAATTAGGCTCCCCCGAGGTTGCAAGGCGATTTCCCCAACTGCAAATTGATCCCCACTCAGCTACAGACTTGGTCGTGGGGTAACAGTCTGCGTGCCGGGACTCTCGGAGACAAGAAGCTGGTCCGGGTCAATTAATTTGCCTTAATTGTTAGCACGGCGGCCAGAACAGAAGCAATGAAGGTGAGCAAGGTGAGTTTAGGTGCCGGGAGTTGTTTTTCCTTCTCCTTTTCCGTTTCGACTGTCTGCAAGCTGATGGCATCGACCACCGGAGTCCAGATGTATGATCGAATGCGGGGAGATAAACACAAGTGGACCTTTGATAAAGGGGAGATAAAGGGTTGGCGGTCCCTTATAAACTGACCCCAAGAAGCACAGGCACCCGAGAAGTTCGGCTTAAGGAACGTTTCCATTACAATGACGTTGATTATCTAACTGGCCAGGTGACCCGTTCCCTTGCGCGCCGCATCCATGCTGTAAAACGCTGCGGCGTGCGGAAGACGGACGTACGGATAAGGTAATCACGGTCTAACTAGCGCAGCACAGGCACAAGCTTCGGTGGAAGCCCGAGGGACGCCGAGCAGCGGCGCAACAGATACAGCAATCTACTACATGGCAGAAAGACAGGAGATTTATAGAAAGCACTGCAGTCAACGTTGAAATCTGAATGACGAGATTTTTTTTTTTTTTTTCCAACAAGGAAAAAGCCACAGAGCGCTCAGTGGCTTTTTCTCTGTCTTTACTTATCTAGGTATCTTGTACATACTCGGGTGTTGAGGACCGCGGCCGAAATTGGAGTTGTGCCGTTGCTTTCCGCCGCCGATTATCGATACGGATGCCGCTCCTGGCCGCCGCCGCGCCCTTCAAACTTGCGGAGTGTCTTCCTCGTGCGGGGTTGCCCCACTAATTAGATAAGAACAACAACCCCTGAGAGCCCGTGCTGCCGTTGTCGACCAGTCAGTCTGCAACACAACAGAGCATCAATGCAACTTAAACAGATATAGATAAACTGAAATGTCTATTTCAGTCAGCAACGGTTGCTCACCGCTCAGTTTATCATACGAATGGGCGTATGGCTCGGTTTATCTAAATATAATACGAGATCTATTAACCGTGCATCTTCTGGGCAAGGCACACACGGCAGCAATCCAATCAAGACGGAAATCAATGTGTTTGGGGCGAGAATCGTGGTAGGATTTTCTTTATTTTTATTTTTTTGAATTTAGGCAGTGACCTCATCTATATAGATACATGTAGCTTTCAAGTTGTAAGTATTCAGATTCATATCTCTTTACTGAAATCGCTGTGCCTCAGTAATTAGCTCACACGTCAAGCCTGACGTACCGCCTGCTACTTAAAGGTTCGTTCATAGGGGTAAGGCAGATAGATGCTCAACCTCGTCTCGCAGTCAGCACCCGATCAACCAGGATAATACCTACGCCCACTACTAATATGACCGTCTTCATGACCCTCCTTTTCTCCAACAACAACTCAGATTCATCAATGGTGGACTGGGTGGTGGTCATGGTCTCCCCATAGGCAAGTCTTCTCTCACTGGACGCATCTTGCTTGCTTGAGATCTAAATTTAAACCGTGTGGGGCTTTATAATTGCTGGGTCTGGAGCTGTGCGAGACGGATCGATGCGATAGTGATTATATGGCAAGACACACAAGGTTAGAGTGAAATATCAAGGCGCCCAAATTGAACCGTTTTGGCCAAGTTCTTATTGAGACCGTCTTTTGTTCGCAACGATATTAAAAGAAAGGAAAGCGAGAAAGCACACTGTATTGCTGCATGGTTCTTTTACACAGTAAGTGTGTTATTGGAACATATCGTACTGCACAATTATATTTGACTCGGGTACATTCTGATAATCTGGGTTACCAACCGCTGCCGCCTGTGAGGTACGGTGTATTAGTGCTGTTGCGAGCGCAGGCGAGGTCGGGTGCTCGATAAAACAAACCACACTCGACCGCACCTTCCATTTTACTGTCGACCAAAACTACCTGTAGCAAGTGAAATCCGCTCACCTCAGTCAGGATTCACTTGTGTTCTCCTAGATTCTGTCTGCTTCCCGAACGTATTTGATAGCTGCTTTGCCTCGCCGCGTGATCAAATTTTCAACTTTCCAGGTAAACAGCATGTGCCGTGGTTTGGACTGCTGTTTTTGGCAGGCAGGCGTGGGGCCTCAAGTTTTGGCACGAGCGTGTTCGTGGAAGTACCATGCAAGCATGCATGCTACGACTGGCATACTGGCCGCATCCAGAAAGCACAATAGAATCAATCAACGATCAATAATAAGCTGGTCAGCGCTATACACTGGATTACATCGACTCCATCGGTTCATTCCTCTCTTCTACGACCTCACACAACAGCGTTCGAGAACGTGGCGACGGACAGTGGCGGCGGTGTGCTTGGCTTGAGCAATCCCCCCCGGCTCGACCTGTCCATCAAGATCTGGTCGCACGCGTTATCCCGCATCGTCATACTGTCATTGCTGCGCGTCAGCGGCGCCGACGGCTGCATTATGTTCTTGATCACACCTCAAGTCACCCTCGATGCACTGAGACTGCCTCTTGCACGGGAAATCGCTCTCTCTTTGACAGCTGCTACAATAACATGGCCAATTTTGTTGGTGTTGTGTATGGAGGTCTTGTAAGCCAAGATGGTCCCTATCATGTCCGCGCCATCTCTGATCATTGTCTTCTCCCTGCTTCTGCACCGCTCGAGGATGCCCTCCCAGCCTAGCGATGATGATAATAATAATATTCTCCTTCAACACGATTACCTGCCGGGGGGGCCTGGACTCGCCCGTGCTGTCCTAGGTTTGTGCTGCGATGGTAGAGTTCCTGCCGGCGAAGGAGAAAAATTCTTGTCGTTCAGCAGGCGTGGTTGGTGTTGTTGTGGCTGATGGACATGCTTCCAGCCTAGTTCACGTGCCGGTGGGGTGTCCGGCCGTGGTATGGTATTGGACGCTCCCTGTACGTATCTATGTTCGGGCTGCCGCTTCCGGACGCGGTCGACACCACATCATCAGTACCGACCCGATGGGGTTGGAGCCCAGGCTGCCGCGGAGATTTCCTGCCATGTGATGAATGCATCTAGACGATTGTCCGCTGTGGGTCCTTGTGAGTGAGAGACCCCGATCATTTGTTGGTTTATGGACCGAACGCTTTGGGCTCAACCGTGAACATCTTATTACTGAGTATGTGTGAGCGATGACGTGACTGGCGGGAGGATGTCGTTCTCGTGTAGGTGCAGGCCTGCCTGTGCACATTGACCTTGATCGGTACACTATATAGTAGTCGGTCATTAGCAAGCCTCTTATAGTAGCCCCTTGTGGGGGTAGGGTATCGCCGACAACATATTACAACCTTTGTACCCTTGTTCATGTTCGTTGAAGAGAGGCTGGCCCGAACGTGTGAGTAGGTAGGCCATCATGATGAAGTAGAACTCGAACTCGATTCTGCGACAGACCGCTGGTGTGTTGCCGGGCCCGGTCGTCAGTCTGCGTAAGAACAGGAGTAAGATGCTTAAGGAGCACACTCTCTGACGTCTAATATGCCTCTAATATTTCCCATGACCACCACGTTCGAGCACGACTGCGGGGATCCGGTGATTTCGTACTTTCTCGTGGCCAATCCCGACATCCAAGTAAAACCGCCGCGAGGAAGAGACATCCGGTGATGCCGTGACTTCTCGGCGCCGATGCCGACGCAGCACCTGGACGGGTCGATGGTCGACACATGTAGGCTTGCTTCGCGGGCACGAGGCTGCCTTCGGGAGGGACGAAAACAACACGTACGTGTTGGTTGGTGCATCGTAACGCTGTGTCTGGTGTGATCAACGGGCATCTGATATCATGACAGGAAACGGCGCCTTCACAGCTCCGAGTGCATGGGGTGCTGCGCGTGGTCTCGTGCTCGGACGCCTTGGTGCTGTCGAACAGGTCCGGACGTCCTTGTTCTTGATCTCGGTGGCGACGGGTCAGTCACTCTGCACGTCTTCTGCTCTCCAGCATTCTTGAGACGGCGTCGGCACTGGGCCAGGGGGGGCAGGTGTAGTAATCCTTTTTTCGCCTTCGGTAGTAGTTGGTGCAGGCTACGTCCCTGCACTGGGGCCTGATATGGCTTGCCTGCGGGTAGTCGTATGTGTCAGGATCCATGGCATGGAGCCAGTGGTCGGTGGGGGTGATGGGGACGGCAGGGTCCGTCACGGCCGTCGTCTTGCAGACCATGACGTCTTTCTGGTAGCTGACCGCAAGACATTGCCACTGGATGCCGGTACCACCAGCACCCCTTGGGTAATGAGGCTTGATGATTAGCTCCTGGTCATCTTCTCCGAATCCATGAGATCTGGACATTTTTCTGCAACAAAGTCGCCACCACGAACCCGACGGGTCTGAAGGAAGCAGTGGGAACGACGGCGGCGGCGTTGTCGTCGTCGTCGTCGTCGTAGTCGTAATAGTAATAGTGGTAGGAAGACCTGCTGCTGCTGCTGCTGCTGGTGTCTTGTCATCATCCTCTCCCGTCTCATAGTAAATAAAGGGTCCTATGGGGGCCGATGGGCTGAAATACGCCATCTCGGGTAGAGCGCCTGGACGGACCGGAGGGTACAGGGTGTCGGCCGGCCCCAGCCGTCGAAGCCTCTGGAACAGCACCCTCAGCTCTGACGCGGGTATCCGCCCGTCGGCGGTGAGAGCGAGCGCGTCGATGCGGCTGTGGGGTGTCCACTCCAGACTGAGAACCACAATGTCCCGGTTCGAGGTGCCGGTGCGGAGACGGGCTCGCGGCCAGGTCGGCGCCTCTGAGGCCGTACAGCGCATGTCGTGGCTGGCATCGTGACACTCGATGTGGAAGCTGTCGAGGCAGGCTTGCCAGTCTCTTCCTCCTCCTCCTCCTCCGGGCTCGCGCTGCTGCTGCCGCCAGTCGTCGATATGGGCCTTGATGCTGGCCCAGGCGATCTGCACGTGCTCACACAGCTGCACCGATCCCTGCTGGCCTAGACACCGTCGTTCCTGTTGCTGCTGCCGCCATGCCTGCTGGTAGGTGGAGGAAAATTGGCAGACGTCGTGGAGACTGTCACAGGGGTTGCAGTAGAGCCTGCGGTACTCATCACCATAGTGGCATCTGCGGCGATCCTGCTGGAACTTGCAGTCGCCGTAGCGTTGCCCCTGGGTGTCGTTCCAGCGCCGGCAGTTGTCGCACCGCCCGTCTCTCTGGAGGAGCCGTCGATATCGTTCCCTTAGAATATCGCGGAGAAAGATGGGATGAATGCCCGACCGCTTTGTATAACCATCATAATACCAAGCGTCTTTCCAAATGTCCGATTCACAGTTGAGAAGACGCCGGAATGTCTTGGAGACCATCCGGAGACAGTGTAGCGTAACGGCATCGTCGCTGAGGAAGTCGAGTATATGCAAGCAAAGCTCTTCCGGCAGCCGGCCAAAGGGACAAAAGCGATTGTTATAGGCCTGTGCGGCCATGAGCGGGTCCATGGTGCTCTGCAGCTCGTGTAGGGTGAGGCGGAGGGCTCGAGCCTGTTGCTCGCCCCGCTTCTCCAGCTGAATCCGCCTCTCGGCTTCGCGTGCCTTCGTCTCCTCGAGAGGCTGGCATTCTTGGCGCCGCTTTCGGATCCATCGTGAAAGAGCAAACATGCTTGGTCCTCCTCCAACGGAGTCGCACAGGTGATAGAGCTTGGGGGAGGGCGGTGGACGTAGGATGTAGTAGTAGCTTGAGCCCACGGGTTGCGTCCTGGGGAGGCTGTTGCTTTATAGCGGGAATGCTGGTGTTGGATTGACCGGAGGAAGCAGTGAGGCGCGCAGGAAAGGAAGACCCCTTGACTGCGTTGAAGCAGTGGGATCTGGCCAATATGAAGCCATGGAAGCCATGGAATGGGCGGAAGATAGGGAGCGACCGGGAGCTAGCGAAATCTATTGGCCGCTCGGTCCGAAGGCCCACAAAAAGTGGATAAATGATGATCCTCAGATAGATCGGTTGCTCCGAAGCGGTCACCATATAGTCAACGCAGGCCAGGCTTTGGCCTCCTTTGAACTCAATTCCACGTGTGCAAGTAAGCCGTGACTTCCAACAGCTGGCCCC
This sequence comes from Diplogelasinospora grovesii, assembly GCA_033297225.1. Classification (NCBI taxonomy): domain Eukaryota; kingdom Fungi; phylum Ascomycota; class Sordariomycetes; order Sordariales; family Diplogelasinosporaceae; genus Diplogelasinospora; species Diplogelasinospora grovesii. The sequence goes on along the minus strand of MU853935.1, from coordinate 23,183 downwards.
GCTGGGCTTGAAGCTTCCAAGCCGGCTCGGATGTATCCTTCTTCTTCTTTCGGCTCGCCCAACCTTACGGCCTGCTCAAGAGAACCTTCCAGTAGCCGTACGCAGGTTATTTTGCCCCATGCGCGCATGCCCCTTTGCCTCCATGTAATTGCGCGAGTTGTTCGGCGATGGCGTCGATGGCGTCGATGGTAATTGTGATGCATTGATGGCGTCGCGCTGGCCGTCGTTGTCGAGGGCAGGCGTGTAGACACGGGTTCGCGAGCGGCGGTCTGTGGCTGCGAAGTGACGGACCATCACTCTCGAGAAACCCATGTTTTGCCTACCTACATCGGGTGTAGAGACAAGGATGCCATTGGTGTAGAGACCAAGATGCGCGACGGCGGGGTGTGCGTAGGTAAGCGCGAGTCCTTGACTGGAGTCAAAGGATTTGGGGCTGCTTTTGGTGCCTCTGGGTTGTGGGTATTGGGATCGTTGAGGAGACGTCGTTGAGGAGACGACGTTAAGGAGACGACGAGGAGACGTCGTTAAGGAGACGACGTTAAGGAGACGTCGTTAATGAGACGACGTTAAGAAGAAGACGACGTTAAGGAGACGTCGTTAAGGAGACGTCGTTAAGGAGGCGACGAGGAGACGTCGTTGAGGAGACGACGTTGAGGAGACGACGTTGAGGAGACGTCGTTAAGGAGACGTTGTTAATGAGACGACGTTGAGGAGGAGACGACGTTGAGGAGGAGACGACGTTGAGGAGGAGACGACGTTGAGGAGGAGACGACGTTGAGGAGACGTCGTTGAGGAGGAGACGACGTTGAGGAGACGTCGTTAAGGAGGAGACGACCTTGAGGAGACGACCTTGAGGAGACGACCTTGAGGAGACGACCTTGAGGAGACGACCTTGAGGAGACGACCTTGAGGAGACGACCTTGAGGAGACGTCGTTGAGGAGCCGCCGCATCTTCTAGGACGAGGGCCGGCTTGGCTTGAGCGGTTTCGATCCTTGGTGTGATTGGGGATGGAGTGCTGTGTCTTGGGGTGTCTTAAGCTGCTCCTCGATGGCGGTGATTCGGTTTGGTCCGAAGTGCGCCACGTTTTGCGGAAAGAGCTAAGTGAGTTGAGGGAGTCGTCGCGGAGAGTTTGTGGAGTGACTGACGCCGTCTTGATGGATGATGCCGTTTTGATGGATGGTGCCGTTTTGACTGGATGATTGTCTTCTGACATGGGATTTTTACACTGGTCTCCCTCGGAAGGGAAGATCCAAGTGAAGGTCTGATCTTTGCTATCCGCCTGTCAGGTGGCGACTGGCTCTTTCGCTGCCCGCCTTGCGGAGGTTCTTTTAACGTGGTTTTGTCTCGTTCAACACGGGTTTGGCGTTTTCCTTCGCGGGTTGTTTTGACGTGATTTGTCTCGTTCAACACGGGTTTGGCGTTTTCCTTCGCGGGTTGTTTTGACGTGATTTGTCTCGTTCAACACGGGTTTGACGTTTTCCTTCGCCGGTTGTTTTAACGTGATTTGTCTCGTTCAACACGGGTTCCTGACGTTTTCCTTCGCGGCTCCGCTCACTAGGTGGCGGGGGCCTCGACAACCGCAACGCGGGCCTCAGCAGCCGTAGCACGGACCTCGGCGGCCGTGGCGCGGGCCTCAGCAGCCATGATGCTGGCCTCAGCGTGGGCCTCAGCAGCCGTAGCGCGGGCCTCAGCAGCCATGATGCGGGCCTCGGTGTCCTTGTCCTCAAGTTTGAACGGTGACAGCAAGCGGTCCACCCCAACGACGAACATGGCAAACCAGCCTCTCAAGTAAGCTAAAGCGGCGGCGGGAACGGCGGCGGGGGCGGCGGCGGCGTCGTCGTCGGCGGGGGCTGCAACCGGCGGGTTGACGACGGACTTGGCCCAGCGGACCACGCGGCTCCAAGCAGCGGCGAAGCGGGCTGGGGCGGTTGTGCAAAACACAAACAAGACCGCAGCGGCCATGAGGGGGACGGGAAGGGGGGGCTCAACGTTGCTGGCGATGGTGTCCAGCCTCTCCAGCACACCGTCGAGACTGCCGAGCAGCTCCTCCAGCCCGGGCGCCTTCACCAGCAGCACATGGTAAGAAGGGGCATTGACCCCGCCCAACAGCATAAACCAAACGAAAAAGAAAAGGAGCATCATCGTCGTCGTCGTCGTCATCGTCATCATCATCTTCTTTTTCGTTGTAGCTGTTGCTGCAGTTGTTGTTGCTGCTGTTGTTGTTGCTGCTGCTGCTGCTGCTGCTACTGCTGTTATTTGGGACTCCCGAGTTCCTGCCATTCTGTTCTTTCGATCCTTCCTTAGCTGTTGCTGTTGCTGTCGCTATTTCGGACTCCAATGCTCCTGCCATTCTGTTCTTTCGACATGTTCCTGCCATTCTGTTCTTTCGATCCTTCCTTAGTTGTATCTGTTGCTGTTCAACCGGGGAGTGTCTACGTACGGAATTACCTTGGACGCTTGTTTCACGTTCCAATTTTTTTCACGGCATTGCTCTTCCCCAGCGGCATCTGGGACTCCAGCCCCACGCGCATCTGGGACTCGTCACCAGACCCAACACAGAGGCAAGATTTCTATCAGCCCATCATGCCTGCTTCATAAAAAATGTGCTGTGGGTCGGAACTGGATATGCGCCAACAGGATCTAACCAGCGCCTAGCCTGGCTCCCTTCCTCTGCCCCTTCCACAAGGCGTTTCCCTCTCCAAGGCCCCAGCTTCAACACTTCTTCCATTCAGTTATAGCTTGGATGATAGGCGTGGCCAAGTCGAGGTTAATCCCCATTTGAATAGGTGTTAGGAGGCATGCTTTAGTACAGCGTCTTTGGGCGCACCGCGCCTGTTAGGGGTGTTGATTGAAGCCTTGCATGTAGCAAATTCGCCACCGGTTGAAGTGCGTCACATCGTCACATACAGGAAGGAGGAGGAAGCTGTAGGATGTTTGCGGTGCATTTATTTCTTAAGAACTGTATACTTTGTTGAACTGGCAAGCGGTAATTAATTACATGGTAGTTGATGTGGTGGAACTTGTCAAAATCCACCATGCAATTCTGAATTAGCTGCAGTGGAATCCGTCCACCATCAAAACAGAGCAATCACAATTCAGCAGTCTCGACCACGGCACATGCATTCCAGGGAGACAGCATGTGGCGTGGCTTGGACTGCTGTTTTTGGCAGGCGCGAGGCTTCAGGTTTCAGCAGTCCAGGCCGCCTCGATTACCGCTTATTTTCAGCGAGACCGGAAAAAGCTAATGGAAGATCATCTGCAGCCAAGTCGCTTAGATAACCAGAACAGGTAGATTTGTGGGCCACTAATCCAAATCGGTTCCAGAAATCTTGGCAACGCCGATTGACGGGTCTCGGAAAAAAGCAAACCACCGCCTCGTGTGCCTCGGATATAAATAGATCGGGGTCTTACGTATCTTCGTCGTCTACACTAAGGCAGTAACTAAACGATTTTGTACTTGTTAGTTGTTATGATACGATGCTTTGGTGCTTGCCGGGTAGACGCCTGCCCGAAAGGCCATTTGCATCACGGGATCCCACGCGGAAGGAAACGATCCACGGCGGCTAACCATTACGCGCTGACTCGGAGTCTCGGAGAACCCGAAGTGGGGGACGATATCAGGAAAGGTTAAGATCGTGAAAGTGAGGAGGATGAAGCTACGTTTCTTGGCATGACGGCTTCATCGCGATCCCTGCGGAACCAATCATTCTTCTGCGCCACAAACCCAGTGATACCTCTATCTTGTACAATATTTGTACAAAGTCATCTTGTGACAAGCCGCCTATTCTTGCATCTGGTGTTCCGCGCCGTGATTGGCTGATGCCGATGTGGTATAGAAGCAATGATTTACGGCAGTTGGCGCGAAGAGACCGGAAGTGGCCAGCTCTCGTTTGTACGAATGCGTTTCTTCCGCGAAGGGCTCTCCATTCACACACCAAACCACCACCATGCGAAGAGTGGACCGCAGGGTCTCAACAGAATGGTGTAGATGAAGCAGCGGGCAGGCATTCATCCTTTTAGGTGCTGGCTGGCAGGAGAGTTGCCAGCCTCCTTGAAGGCAGGTCTATGGCACTCGAATTGCTCGAGGTTGGAAAGAGTGATCTGTTAGCCATCCTCGGCAAAAGACGCCCCCGAATATGGCGGCAGGTCTGGTGTGGAACAGTCTTGGCAGAGCTCTGGTGATAACGTCGCATACGAGTGCAAGAGTCGCCGCGATGCGTTCATAAGGAGGATGCGGTCAAAAGGCAAAACACGGAAGGCGGCACCTCTCTCCGCCACTTTATGGCCCAGCTTCTACAGAGTACCTCATTTCATGTGGCAACCTCGCTCTCTCGTCAGCGTTGACAACACCTATCACAACCATGAGACTAAAATGTGGTGGGTACCACAAAGACGGCAACTCGCCATCTCATGCCTTCCTAAGCTCGGCCCAGGGAGCCAACCAACCACAGTTCTACCGTAGTGCTGCACACCCAGTTGCATCACTGGACCACGTCGGCCTCACCGCGGCCCACCCTCGCTCCTTCGTCTACCCTAGCGACCCTTCTATCTGTCTACCCGCCGCCGAACCGGCTGTAGAGACGAGTTTGCCAGGATAGCCTAGAAGTCGGTTTGTATCTCCCGTAGTATGCATGACTGGAGGCATGAGCGGTATGGCCGCCAGGAACGATGGGCACACCTACCGTCTTGTTAGCCTCTGCGCGCGTCAAGCGCTCGACCAGGCAGTCGAACTCCCTCTCCAAGAGCAGTGCTTTGCGGTAGGCTCGTTATAGCACACGGTACGTTCCTAAAAGGATGGCTCCCAGGCGTAAGGACTCAGCAGATTGGGCGAGGAGTACCTCGTATCGCCGGCCATCTGCGAGAATCGGGTTTTTTTTGGTCGCCGTGGGCAGAACCAACGGACCACCGGCGCTGCTGTCACCCTATCATGTTCTTGCCAGAGCCCGCATCATCTCCTTCTCCTGGTGATCCTTGTCTTTTTCAGCCGAAAACTAGATCTCTTGCCGACCTCCTAGCTCCTGCCTGAGCACATCACCAACGCTAAGGAACAGGGCCACACTCCGGAGCCTTGCTTGCCCGCCCGGCCCTTTGGTGGTATGCAGATGACTTTCAGTCTCATCCAAGGAATCCAAGACGTGCTCTCGCTCGATGGATGAGCGTCCGAGGACGTAATGTCTTGTGGCGAAACGAGGTATGGCCTCGGATGCACGATAGGAAGCGTAAAAATGGAGGAAAGTCGGAGACTGTCACCGGCATGTGCCGAATTTCCTATTGGCTGAAGTACGAACCTGGAACCGGGATGGAGAAGAAAGGAGGAGGAAGTTGAAACTGGGCAAGGAGGGGAGGATGCGGTGTTGTATTTATAAAGACCTGGTGACTTCATCAGTGAAGTGGCCGGTACGAAGGCTCGTCGGTCGAGGTACCAAATTGTGGTCCAAGCGCGGGATCTGATTGGCCGGCCTTGGTGGAGGACGCAGTGAAAACGGAGGAATCAGAATTCGGCAGTGAAAGCCGTGGCTCGAAGCTTCCATGTTTTTTTATGACATCGAGAGAAGGAACACGGGCCAAGACTATCATATTTATGTAGAGGACAGGCGGACCATAGATGTTAAGAAAATACCAGCCCAGAGCATTCTTCCCTGCATTTTGAGCACCTGGTATGGGTGCTCAGTCTTTGTTTTTTTTTTGTTTGCCCTCATCCCAGACAAACTCCACGGTCACTCGCTACGAAAAAGAATTGTACCGTCAAAATGAAGGCCCAGGTCATTGTCGGCGGCATCTTCACCCTGATCCAGGTCTGCGCAGCCATCCCGCCCAGCCTGCTCTTCAACAGGAACTACATGGCTCTCGCCGCCCGCACGTGCGATTGCTCTGACACGCCTTGCCCGGAGGCCAACACTACTTGCGTCAACGGGTATGCTCTCTCTCTCTTCTCTCACCGCCTGCTCTTTTCTAGTTCACTTAATCGTCGGTGTGTGTAGTGCCTGCCAATGTGTCCACCACGATGGCTGCAAGACCTCGTCGGACTGCGACCAGTACAACATCCCCTGCGGTGGCGGCAACATCGCCTTCTGCGAGACCAACGACCCGTCGTGGCCCAACAACGTCTGCGTCTGCATTCCCCAGCCCGTCGGCTGCGACTGCTCCAATGGTCCCAGTTGTGATCATGGATTCCTGGCTTGTGACGTGGTCAAGTACGTCTCCCCAAGTCCCTTGCCCCCTTTCCAAGGCATTGTTGTCAGATGATATGATTTATGTGCTGACAAAATGAAAAGCCTGTGCCGGTGTTTCCCGGTCACCGGTTGCTCGGGCTCCATCCAAGGTCAGCCTGTCGTCGACTGCCATCAGGTCTTGACTCATTGCCCTGACGCCTCGACTCCCTGGTGCTACACCAGCGATAACTACACGAAGGGGGTGTGCGAATGCATGCCGACCGCGTGCGTCTGCACGGGTGTAGACTGTCCCGATGGTCATCTGGCCTGTGACACCCCTGGCGGGCCTTGCTACTGCCACCACTAAAACTGACAAGAGGATTGGTCCTCTCGGGGATGGGGATCTGCTAATGGTACCATCACCAATTAACCTTGTTTGAAAGTGTGAATGAATGGTAGAAAGCAAAAGCATATCTTGTGGAGGAAATAAATTCTAGACATGTGTGGTGGTGGAGGAACTTTCGTGTATACTAAGCTGGTCAATCAAGCCTGGCCTGAGCTCAGCCAACACATTCTTCAACATCGAACACGGATAGACTCCACTAAACCCCAACACAGAGATAATATCCCGCCCACACAGCCCAGCAGTCAATCTTGCATAGACCACGATACAGCCTGAATATTTGTCCCTTTTCGCAAAAGGTAGTGGTGGTTGTGTGTTTGGCCAGGGAGGGGTTCCATGTTCGTCTTACATATTATTAGCTGGTATGTGCCGAGAAAGACTGGGGATGTGGTGATGGGTGGGGATCAGAGGGGAGAGGGGAAAGGAGGCTTACAGTTCGTCTTTGGTGATGCCCTGGCTCCTGGCGATCTTGGCGCAGGTGTTGTCGGTTTGTTGGGTGAGGTGCCATTTTTTGCCTACATACCCAATAGACAGCATAATACACGTTAACATACGGTCTACTTTGCGTAGAGTTTAATTTACAACGGTGCAAGGGACGGGGTAACGGGGAAGGAGCAGAGCAGGGGAGATCTTACAGTCTTTGATGGTGTTTGGTAACACTGGGGACGGGGTTGGCGGCACAGCCGCTGTGGGTGTTGATGTTGAGGAGGTTGGTGGAGGTGGAGGTGACGAGGGTGGAGGAGAAATAGGGGGAATAGGGGAGGTAATAGGGGAGCATGCGAGTGTGAATGTTGCCAGTGTCGTCACGAACGTGTATGTTTGCAGGACAGACACCGTGCTGGTCTCGAGGACCAGGCTGGTTACTGTGCGCGTTTTCGTGAGGGTCAGTGCTGGGTATGTCGTGCTTGTTGCTGTCGCGGTTGAGGTTTCGGTTGCTGTTGAAGTCACTATGGAGGTTTCTAGTGTTACGGAGGTGGTGATCTGGGTGGATGTGCTTGTCAGCCAGAGGGTTGCTACTTCTGCGTTTGTGACCACTACAGTTTTCGTGGTGTTCAGGATGGCTGTCAAGGTTGCGATGGCTGTTGAGTAGACTTGTATAGTCTCGGTTCCGGTTATCACTGTCTCCGTCGTCATTGTGGCCTCTGATATGCTGGTTATGATGCTGATACTGGTAGTCGTGACTGCCGCTGTTGTCGTTGCTGTAGCTGTTACAGTAAAAGCGACTGTCCGAGTCGCGAGCACCTCCCTTGTCGTGGTGATCTCCAACTTGCTTGTGGACGTCACAACGACCGCGCTTGTTTGAGCCTGGACTGCCGTCGCACTAATAGTTACCGTCTTTGTAATTTCCACTATCGATGTCGGCGAAGGGGCCGTGGGCGATAGTGCACAGCTGCCATATGCAGCCTGGCACCCAGCGCCGCAATAGGCATCGGTGTTCCCGCAGTATCCATGTTCTGAACAGCACTGCCCCCAATGTGAGCCTGCGCAAGTGATTCCATTCCCACAGGTGCCGTCTGTTGATATTTGGAGGTTCGGAGACGGGGTTGGCAAAGTGCTCGTCGTGCTGGAAGAGGGCTCATTCCCAACTGCACCGGCTGAAGCGATGATAAAAGCTGTGAGAATTACTGCGGCGAAAGCATCTCGTCGTGATCTGATAATCATGTTGGCGAATGATGTGAGATCATAAGCTCTTGAGCCGCTTAAGTTTGTTCAGCCCGTGAGCAGTGAGATGAGGAAAAGAGCAGTTGCATGAAACGAAGCACTTCTCGGGACTGAACCTCTGCGCGCGGCAAATGCAAATGACGAGATACCGTCTCATATAGGGGGCTCGGGCGGGTGGCGTGCTGCAGCTCTCGTTTAACCAGGTAAAAGTGATATATATCACCCGTTCTCTATGCATGGCTTATTTACTCTCTCAATAATGATTCGACAACCGAGATGAACTGCAGCTCATTCTCTAGTCCCCCACATCACATGCCTTGGCATGTGGATGTGATATTTGCGGAGGATCACAGCGGCACGGGAGCGATACCTTATCACTGCCCTTTTCCATTCTATGCCAGGAGTCCGGAAGGGTGGGTGCGAAGCTTCTTAACTATGTTTTCAGGCTAAACTGCCTGCATGATATCAACTCAGTGATGGGTGCGGCCTGTCTAACCCCAGAGACGGGATTCTCAATCTGATGCTAAAAGTAGTCATCAATCAGTCGTTCCCTGTTCACGAAAATAGTCTTGTGTCTTCTTCTCCCTCTACGCGAATGATTTCCGTGTCAGAATTCAGAATGAAGTAAAACTCGAAGCCAGAAACAAAACCCGGTGCTAGATGAGCCGGATTGGATTGAATAGAGAAAGAAGAGCGCGGAGGGGTGGGAGGAACAAAAGGATGAACGGGAAAAGGACGAAAAAAAGAGTCGAACTGGCAAAAGAGTTCGCCCAGGAGTCGAACCCAGGGGGTTCCCTCCGACTACGTCTCTTGCCGCCATATGACTTGGGTCGCTATCCACTGAGCCACGGGGCCTAGCCACTTGGCTAGTCGAAATGATGGGACGGTGTGGGAGGTTATATGGTCTGGACGACGCGTTTGTTTTGGTCACAGTCACGTCATTGTGGTCCGAGTGTGTGTTGTGTTGATATTCACCTGGGGGAACAAAGGGACAAATGTGGGTCACCCAGCAGCAGCAGCGGAGGTGAGAGCTGATTCACCACGTTCTCACTTTCTTGGTCAGAGGCCCACCTTTTCAGGAGCCGTGTTGACTTCTTGACCTTGTCGTACAGGTCTTAGTGATGGACAAGGCATATCTGACAAAACTGGATATGTGTAATTCTCATTCCTCGTGATGGATTTCTACCCCTGAGCATGAGAACTGCACACGTCTCTCAGGGGCAAGCTCCACTAGTGCTGCTTATTACGCACATTGTCCAGGTTGTTCGCTTGAATGTCGCAAATGGGGGTCGTTCTGTGAGTTGAGACCGGGTACAGGGATGAGATTACTACGCCAATGCGGGCAGTATCGGTCAACAACAGCGAGCGATTGAGGTCATTAGACCAGGATGTCAACTCCCTTGACAGTTCGGGATATGCTCAGTACTGATCTGTTCTAGGATGGTAACCGACGATTGTTATGACGCGTGCTGTTATCCAATAAGTTGTTTTCAACGCGGCAGTTCAGGTACCCGTGGGACTGCGACCTTGTGCTTCATGTAACCCCCGTCAACCCCCCCTCACGAGTTGACGACGTGAGTGTACGACCATCGATTACTCCGTCATAGGTATACAATTAACCGGCAGTGTTCTCTTCCGGGGCTTGTGTTCAACCCATTGTTTCGGGCCTAAACGACGCGGTGCAAGATGTCACACCCTAAAGTTCACAAACGTCTGGTTGAACCTCATGCGGCAGTTGGTCTGGCGTGTTAGTACCCTTCATCCGAGGTGAATAATTCTTCAAAACAAATCTAATTGTCAGACGCGTTGCGGGATCATTGACCGGGTGCGTTACGTTCAAGCAGATAGTCAATTGCTGTTCCAACTTGTCGCCTTTTTAAATAGGTAATTACAAGATTGAGACTTGCGAGGGCTTAACCAGATCTCCTTCTGTGGCATGCGCCAATGACTGCACCCGCAGCGTGAGGCGAAGAGAGCTGGTAGCACTTGAAATAGCATTTGGTGATGTAATGTGTCGTCGCAATAGTAGTCCCAGGCACCCGGCATCGGGCACTGGCAGCTTGGCACGGTGGCGACATCGATTCTGCACAACGCACCTTAGCGTAACCGGCCGTCATGGCGGGTGTGCGTGTGGGATACCCGATGGCCCGTGTACCAGTTGCACAAGTGGGTGCGGACCGTTCCTTCCTCTTGGAGACCTCGATGATGGGACGAACCTTCCGTAAATGTTTCAAATAGCTACACGTAAACCCGAGCAAAGAGTAAGAGATATGTTTCTCAAGATTCCGTCCATTTTCGCAAAACAATGCTCTTCAGTGCTTCACTCCATTTCACAGCCCCAATTGACCCGACATCGTGCATCGACGGCCGATCGCTATCGGAACAACCGAAAGAGGGTCGCGATCATGCTTGCTTTTTCTGAGTGGCTGCAGCCCAAAAGTGCACTAGTATTGCCTCCCAATCGGCCAGCGATTGGCGGCCATTGGGTCTTAATCAGCGTCACGCAGGGCTTTGCCTGCTTGTGGCGCCCCCAAAAAGAAGGATAGCCAGAAAATCGAGATGGGTTGATGGGCTCCCGTTACGCTAGTCCCAGCCCCAAGTGGGACCTGAACCGGCGCCGAACCTCCAACTCTCGAGGGTTCTCGGGCGCGCGCATCATCATCCGTCATCCTCAATCTGCCAACCTCTTACGAAAGATGCACGCCGCCGACGCTGCGAGCCAGCGCTGTCGTTGTCGTCGTCTTCGCCGCGATCGTGAACAACCGAGAAGATGATGGAAGTGAACAGCTTTCCTTCTCTGGGAAGGCGGGATTTCGTATGTCATCCCCAATTCACTCCGCTCGGAGGCCGCTCAGTCTCCGGCGCTCAACACTACTACGACGGCAATTGCTGATTCGCATTGATGCGCGCAACAGAACGCAAGCGCCGACCCGCGGATCGGGTCTGGTCGGGACAACACAACGGGAGGCACGACCAGTCACCTGACGTCGTCCGGGACCAACTCGGCCTCGCTCTCGGCGCTGGGCAGCACCTTTGTGCCGGTCCTCATCTACTCGGTCGCCTGCTTCGCCATTTTCTTCACGCTGCGGCGCAAGTGCCCACGTGTGTACGCGCCGCGGACGCTGCCAGGACTTCGAACGCCAGAGTATGCATGCTCCCGTTCAGACCCATGTGGAACCCCAATTTTACGGGCCAAGAGCTAAGCCATGATTACTCAACTGCAGACAGCCGAGTCCTCAACTTCCGACGGGATGGTTCAACTGGATCAAGCCGTTCTTCAGAATTGAGGACAGCTACATTCTCAACAATTGTTCTCTGGACGGCTTCTTCTTTCTTCGCTATCTCCGGGTTCTATCCATCATCTGCTTCATCGGCGCCTGTGTGTCATGGCCCATCCTGCTGCCCGTCAATGGCACGGGCGGGAGCGGGTTGACGCAGCTTGATCTCTTGACGATTGGCAATATCGTAATCCCCGTCAGCTTCTATGCTCATGTGGTTGTGGCGTGGGCCTTCTTTGGTTAGGACCTCTTCCCCCAGGGGAAAGGCCGTGATGCTGATATGTGTCTAGGATTTATTCTGTTTACGATATGCCGTGAATGCATCTACTATATCAACCTCAGGCAGGCATATCTGCTCTCACCAAACTACGCAAAGCGGCTGTCATCAAGGACAGTGCTGTTCACATGCGTTCCCAAACAGTATCTGGAGGAGGCGAAGCTCCGGAAGATGTTCGGCGATTCGGCCAAGAATATCTGGATTGTTAGAAACACCAATATCTTGCGAGGACTCGTCGAAGAAAGGGAGAAGACGGCCGAGCGACTTGAGAAGGCGGAGATCGAGCTGATCAGGATGGCCAACCTGGCTCGGGCGAAGCACTTGAAGACTCATCCACAAGCGGCGCCACCGAAACTACCGTCCATCTCGCTCTCAGAGTCAGCTCAAGAGGATGCGGAGAAGGGGCCCGTCAACTCTGAGATACGGGTTGTGGAACAACAGCTGTCGATACTACACTCGGCCCGCAACAGTCAGAACGGGGAGAAGCCTGCAGACCCCGAGTACACCCATCCCTATGGCTTGGGGTCGTTGCTACCGGATGTCAGGGGCTCGGTGGCCGCTCTGTGGATTCCTGCCGAGGCACGTCCAGCCCATCGTCCATTGGCCAACTTTGGGCGAAGAGTCGACACTATCAGGTGGACACGCCAGCGATTGAAGGTCTTGAATCGCGAGATTTGGAAGCTACGTCGCATGTATCGCGGCGGCGACGGCACACCCTTGAATGCGGCATTCATCGAGTTCGACTCGCAGGCCAGCGCCCAGGAGGCCTTCCAGATTTTGGCCCACCACCAGCCCTTGCACATGTCGCCGCGTTTCATCGGCATCCGGCCAGAGGAGATTGTGTGGGGCTCGCTGCGGATCAGGTGGTGGGAGCACATAATGCGCCGCTTCTTCATGATGGGCACCATCTTTGCTGCCATCCTTTTCTGGTCCATCCCGGCGGCCTTTGTCGGTCTGGCGTCCAACATCAGCTTCCTCAGCTCAAAGGTTCCCTTCCTGAGCTGGATCGCTCTTCTCCCGACTGCAATCACGGGCGTGATACAGGGTTTGCTCCCGGCTTTGGCGCTTTCGTGGCTGATGGCGGCTGTGCCTTGGATGCTCAGGGGTACGTCTTCTGTGTCTGCAATGCCTGTTAATCTACTCACAAGGTTCCCCATTTAGGTTGCGCAAGGGTCGCTGGCGTGCCTTCTCATGCACTGGTCGAACTGTTTGTGCAGAACGCGTATTTTGCCTTCCAAGTGGTTCAGGTCTTTCTGATAACGACGATAACCTCAACTGCATCTGCCGCCTTCACCGATCTCCTGTCGGACCCCTTATCGGCCAAGGATATCTTGGCGCAGAACCTCCCGAAGGCGTCCAACTTCTACCTCTCTTATATCTTGGTGCAGTGTCTAGCCGGAGGAGCCGCCAAACTCGTCAACTTTAGCGACATCTTCCGCCACGAGGTCCTGGGCAGGGCGACGACTGATCCGAGAAAGGCCTTTCGGCGGTACACTAGGCTCAGGAGGACACACTGGGGAAGCGTCTATCCGGTGTTTACTAACATGGGTGTTATTGCTATCAGTTATTCTTGCATCGCGCCGCTGATCCTCGTCTTCGCTGGACTGGGCATGTACTTCATGAGCTATATTTACCGGTATATGCTGATCTACGTCTACGAGTCGGACCTCGACACCAAGGGACTGTTCTACCCGCGCGCCCTGATGCAGCTGATGACGGGCCTATACATAGCCGAGATATGTCTCATTGGGCTGTTTGCGCTCAAGTCGGCGTTTGGGCCCATGCTGCTCATGATCTTGTTTTTGGTATTCACCTGGCTGATACAGACGAGCCTCAACGAGGCCATCACACCGCTACTTTACAATCTTCCGAGGACGTTGGCGATGGAAAGAGACACGGGGGTGCGGTTCGAGGAACCACCCGCAGAGGAGCCGGATCCTAACAACCCCAGGCCGTCTTATGAGGGCGGTCTTGCGGGCGATTATTACAACGAGAACGAGCATTTTGGCGATGAACCCGAGCCGCCTCCGATAAACGAGCAGTTGGACGCGGACGTACAATTACGTGGTGTCAGCTTTGAGGGGGTTAGCAGTTTTCGGGCGACATTTGGGGAGTGGACAAAGTCAATGTTCAAGTCCAGGGTGAAGAAGGAGTCTGAAGAGTCGGGCCTGACCAAGGTTCTGACACAGATAAAAATTATGCTCACGCCAGATCCGACCCGAGACCCCAACTTTATCATGAAGTGGTTGCATCCGGAGGTGTATCAGGATTTCCGTATACTACAGCCGACGGTCAATCCAGGCCCGGATGATAACGAGATACCGGAAAAGTATGCGCAGGCCGCATATTTTCCGCCCGAGATGTGGCGGCCGGCGCCGAGGATATGGATACCCAAGGATGATGCGAGGGTCAGTCGGCAGGAGGTGGCGCACAGCAAGGGGGTGATTCAGATATCGGACCAGCATTGCTGGCTGGATGAGCGTTGTCGGGTGGTCTTTGACATGGAAGAATCTCCACTGAAGGAGCCTAGGATATTGTATTGATGGTATTGGTGCTCCGTATGGGTTATTGGAAGGGGTGGCATTGCATTGCATTTGAGCGCGTATGTCGATTTGGATATGAGATACCAGCAAATTGATCTTAATAGCTTGGAAGACAGATATGAGATGCGCAATTCTACTAGTGATGTCTCCCGAGTCAGTTCAGGTGGTAACTAATGCGGGGGCGTATCGGAGCGGCCAAGACTCACGCCGTACTTCTTCCGCATGTGGATCGGGTCGGTGGGTGTTCCTGAAGGATTTTCGGCGAGCCGATTCCGGTAATTCGGGACATCGGCACTGCAGAAATGAAGTTGTTGCGAGGATGAAGTACGTAGTCATCTTGAACCCCGGTCTTATTTCTTTTTTTTTTTTTTTTTTTTCTTTCCTTTCATCTCTCGTTAACGATCACTAAACAACCGCGGGTTTTTTTTTTTTTCTCTTCTTGTTTCCTCCCAAGCTTCGGTCAGTCTGAGTCAGTTTTGCGACAGATTCTGGGCCATACTAATGTGCCCTCAAATCCATGATGTAATCCTACTTGCAACAACATCACTACCTGACTAATAGCACGGGCAGCTAATAGTACCGGACCTGCGGACACTGATGGCTAACACTGACATCTGACACTGATAATGGAGGTCCGGTACTATCTGATGACGATCAATGGCTGTTGAGGAGGTTGGGAAAAAGTAGGAAAAAGTACGACGTGTAAAGAAAGCGTTGTCGAGAGAAGGGCAACAGTGTATGGGAAAGAAGGCAACAGTGTATGGGAAAGAAGGCAGTGTTGCACACCACCCTGATGATGAAGTTTTTATGCATGGCCGGCGGGAGATGTACCACTACCTCCGCCGGGGGAAGTACTAACTCAGGGTGGAGGAGTAATTACCTGGCGAATTACAAGGATGTAAAGGATATTATACACGACTACAGATCCAAAACATAACTCGGCTGGATCTGTGGTTGCATCTGCGTACATACTCTGGCCATATGAGGCTTTTGATGTGCGGCAACACGCACGAAGAAGGTATGGTGTCCGCTCCAGTGGTGGTGGTGGTGGTGGTGGTGGTGGTGGTGGTGGTGGTGGCATTGATGGTCATCATGGGGAAGAGGAGGGTATTGGGGGGGGGGGCACTGGAAATGAAGGGGATGATGGTGAGCTCATGACGTACCCTGGTGTAGAGCATATTCCTGTCCTTCAGGGAGGTAGGGTGAGGTGGATGGAATGGATCAAACACCGACTTGCTGGGTATACCGACAGAGAATGAGGGGTGTACGAGTGAAATTGTCAAGGGATTCAGGGGCACTGCCGCACTAACAATTGGGGGGGAGGGAAAGGGAGGTCTGAACTTTCGGGTCGAGTCTGCTGGTGAGCATGTTTGGAGATATTAGCTGTAGAACATGTGTCTTAAAACTCCAACGGAATTGTTGGTTACATCTAGTTGCACGGTCTCAACGTATCATGGATCGAAGGCCCCATAGGAGCTGATAAAATGGCTCCAACATTAGACGTCATAAACAAAACGAAATGTGCCCTCTGCAATTCTACCAATTGACATAATCCCGCTCCTAATCTGTCTCTATCACACGGATCTGAGCTCTGCAAGATGTTCCACAGCTGTATTTTGTGATGTGCATGTTGAGATATTCGAAGGTGGTACAGCTAGTAGCATTGTGTCACGTCGGTATGCGGTCAAGGGGCTTATTCCCGGACCTCTACGGAGGTAAAAAGCAGCCTCCAAAGCCGGCTAAAAAGACAAGAGCAGAGGATGCATTCTCCGAACACACTCTACATCAAGGTCGACGCGAGCCGGATTTGAACCGACGCCTCCGAAGAGACAAGATTTCTAGTCTTGCGCTTTAGACCACTCAGCCATCACGCCTTTGATGAAGTAAATAACTGGCATGTAGGCGTACGAAGAGGGAAGGCACCACGGAGATGTGAGTGAAGTGGTAAAAGGGTTCAGGTGTAAAGACAGCGGGGAGGGAAAAGGGTGGGTTGAATTTTCGGATCAAATCTATTAGCCTTTCTCAGATCTCGGCAATCTGGTGTTGCAGTTAACATTCCTGTGAGAACGAAAAGACGCAGACGGAACGGAGGTTAGACGAACTAAGTGGCGTTGAACTTGGTGGGAAATGACGTGGTGAGTGGTTGGCGCGTGTCATCTGCAGTATGACCCCTGAAACGAAAATTTGCTCAAAAAGCCAAGAAATAATCAGCATAAGAATGCAAAAGTTTGAATGAGTGTTAAGGAAAGAGAATAGTGGTTGTATGTTGTCAGTCTGAACCTGGGCCAGGTTTGACTCCTTTTCAGTGAAACTTACAATAAGCCTGTGTGATATAAAAACGCCTTCACTTCGCTGCAGTCGGAGCAAAAGGTCGGTTCCTGGTTGGATACCACATTTCGGGCACTTACAGCTCGGCCTCGCGCAGAATTCCAGATTGTGTGGATGTTCGGGGAGCTATATCCCATTAGATACCCCATGAACGCCTCAGGGTGGGGCCTTGAACGGCAGTTGCCAGCAAGAAAAGCAACCGGCTTCAAAGCTCAACCCCAAGGTTTTCACGGGGTATCTAGTAGGATACAGCTTTTAAAGCATTTACGGAATCTGGAATCCTGCGCCTAACCGAGTGATAATATCCGGGATGTGGTGTTCAACGAGGGACAAAGGTGCACTGGGCCTATCTTTGAGTTTTGGCTGGGCTCGGCGGGCAGAGCCGGTGGGCTTTAACTGAGCTCGAAAGTCACGTCCCTTGACGGAACCCGAATTGAGGTCCTTTGTCTACGAATCAAGGGATGCTTTCAGCGTGGCCTAGATAGGAAATGTTTTAGAAGTACATGATTCTAGTCTTGATTTCATCCTTTCTTTGTCGTTGACGGGACACGGTTCCGGCGACCCCAATCTATCAAGCTCGGCGACTCCGCGCGCGAAGCGGACGGATGAGAAGAAGCGCTGCCAACCTGGAATATTTGGTCATTACGATTAGCCCTTCTCGTGGCCTCTCCACTTACGTGCTATCGCATGCCTGAAGAATCCAAGAGCCCTTGAAAGGGCAGTGCATAGGGGACGGTTTCGGCATGAGATGAGTCAGACAAGATGTGGCATCCTTTGCTATCCTCGGTAGAACAGTAGTTTTTATCTACAGGCAGTAAAGTAAGTGCAGTAAAACACATACGCGCGTTGAAATGATGCCGATAAGCGATGGCCGGCGGCGAACGTGCTGTGACTTTCTCAAAATCAAGCGAGATTTCGCTCACTGGACCGGCCTCCCTCGTTCCTTCCCTGGACAGGGTGTGGGATGGAAGTTGCACTCAAATACGTCACGTAGATGTTAGTCGTTCCTTCTACCAGTGAAACTTTCATCATGTTTGCAAGACGGCTATTCGGGGAATGCTTTTTCTCTCACCCACAAACTTCTCATCTCCATCAGTAGATCATCCGCCAGGGAGGGATTCAAAGCCGCTCTCCTTTGCAGCCTCAGTCCTTGGCGCTGATGCCTGCGTCCAGCTTATCTGAACAACTTCCGATGCAAACACCGTCCATGGTCAGTAGAACAAGCGTAACTAAGTGCCATCGGGCTGGGAGAATCAAAACATGTTCAAAGAAGCAACCAGAAGGTGTGCCCGGCACCATGTAATGCGCTCAGACAAGTCTCAAGGATCCCTTACTCATTGCGCATGAGAGAAGCCCGCAGCATGTGAAGGAACTCACATGAACATCCGACTCGGGCCCGAACCATCAACAAGTTGAGGCTGTCTTGGCTGTCGTATGGTGTTGGAATGCTCCCTCCCTAATGCAGGATTAGCACAGGATGTAATAACATCGTTGTCATATTGCTCTGTACAGCGCCCACGATCGGAGCTTGTCTGCGGGTAAATTCCCCGATCGGAATGCCTCTAACCGACTTGAATAAGATTCTTGGGGAGCTATGAGCAAATAGGATAGTGAGTTGTGATGCTGGTGGGTGGGGAAAGAGAAAGGTATGTGCTACTCCACTCCACTCGCTCGAGATAACCATCAAAGTAAAGGGACGATAATCCACTCGCACTAATGCATGGACTCATATTGGGGCTACTATTGAACAGGGCCGTGGCCACTGGCCAGGAGGAGAAGAGAGACCCTAAACATGACTGATTCCTAGAATATTGGCGCCAACTTCAGATCGAGGCTCGAGTGAAAAGGGTGCAACAACCCTCATCCTGGATGGAGAAGTGCCGAAGAACGCGCAAGGGCAAGAAATACCGAAGGGGGTGTTATGTTTGCCGCCATATGGCATAGCTTAAGACGACCCCATGACCGAGAATGAATGCGTGCCAGACGAGAAGCAGGGCACGCTGAAAGCAACACGGGAAGCAAACTTGAACAGACGTGGATACCAGCCGGCTGTGGGTTCGCCGCAGTCTCGCTGGAGATTTCCGTGGAAGTCGGAACCGACCTCGCCGACGCCAGGGTTGCAAATCCATCCACGGCGAGGGTCGGTGGATTGATGACGGGGGTGTCACGTCCCTCTGTATGAGCCGTGCACTCGCTTAACTGCCTCAAAACGTACTAGCCGCCCACGACGGGCATCCGTGGGTGGATTGATTTGCAACCCTGGCCGACGCAAGGTGGCAAGTCAGGACGACATCAAGAGACGAGGTCACCGTCCCGTGGAGATCGCACGGGATATGGGACGGAATATTCCGTGTATCAACACTGGACAACGGAGTTGCCTGCTAGCGGTTTGCCACATAGATTCATGCGAAGCAAACGAGAAGGTATCCGCTTCCGTCTCCTTCATTCTCTATAACAGCTGACGTGCGCGGCTGCCAACGCCAAGATGTGGATCAAGCCCAGCTAGCCCTTGATTGTTAATTAGCGCGGAGCGCAGGCGGCAGTCCCGCGCAAGCCGCGAATTGAGCCACCGCCGTAGAGGGCTTCACTGAGGCGGACGGGAATGTTTCCCTAGGCCGAGATGCTAGTCTAAACCTCGGGCCAATAGAACGATGCTGGTTATCGCACTTACGGAACACATCCCTCGCCTCGCTGGCTGAAGACGATACGAACGAGGGTCGTCGCACAAAGAGCGTTACAGAGAGAGACCTACGGCCCCCACCTACGCCAAGGAAGCTGATAGCCGCGCAGGCCAGCAGTTCACATGCCTGAGGTTTGCTGCGTGCGACCTTGTCTTGTGTAAGCCACACACGGCTGCCCTGCTTTTGTTGCTGGTGGAGCAGTTTGCGGCGCGATAAGGACCGTGCATGCTCCATCACATTCCGGTCAAAGGAAGTCCGGGATCACCTGCCAACCCACGAGTAACTCCCAAATCAAAACCGGGAGCTGGCTAAACAGGGGAGAACTCGAAGACGGAATATAGCGTTCGAAATGGAGAATATGCGTTATCGACAAAGAGATAAAAGGGGGCACTGGAGCACGGCGGAAGCGGTGGTGTGTGAATCGCAGGATGGTTGACTGAAAGACGCGGCTTAAACTCCTTTGTGTGACAGGTCACGACTTTGTTTCAACACCAAATATAAGAGTCTCGAGACTGAACACGGTAGCTTGGAGGAGCAAGGCAGAGATTGAGAAGCATCAACTTCTTACTCAAGACTCCAATAACAACAACAGATAACGTTTTCATCAACGTTACAAATCACTCAACATGACTCCGCGTGTCTTTTCATCACCACGGTAGGGGACCCTCCCAAACAAATACACTCAACATGTGCATCATCATTACGAAGATGCTACCCCAATGAGAGAACGAGTATGCTGATGTTGTGGTCTGTTCAAGCAGGCTCGGCGTATTCAACAACTCGCTCGGCCGGATGTGGTCCCGCGAGCGGCGGAGCACCACCCCTGTCAGCATTGACGAAAACCTGCTGAAGGTGTGTTCATACGACGACCTGAAGCAACATGTCTCGGTTTCGGTGTCGGCCATCTCCTCATCAACCCCATCTGAGTGCGAGAAACCGACAACCGTCCATGTCAAGCCCGACTTGCACGCAGCAACAACCGCATTGCCGTTTCCTGCAGTTGCTCAGACACCCGCGGAACCTCCAGCAGCAGTGATCGAGGCGATTGCTACGGGCAATCCGGAGAGCTTCAAGTCGCAGTCCGAGGCCGCCGGCGAGGTGGCGGCCCTTTTCGGGGCTGATTCCCCTCACTCAGCACGCATCCCTCGACTCTACGCCAAGACGCGCATCGACAGGCGCCACATGGCCGTCAACCCCCTGACCGAAGACTTTGACAGGTCCGCGAGCATCCGCCCCCGCATGGACAACTTTCTGAAGCATGCCGGCCCTCTCGCGGTAGACGTTGCAAGCCGGGCATTGTCCGGTGCCGGCATCGTCTCCCCTGAGAACGAGATTGGTCTTCTTGTGATGGTCACCAGCACAGGATTCATCGCTCCCGGGGTGGACGTTGCGGTAATGAAGGGCTGTGGGCTGTCGGATTCAGTCGGGAGAGTGGTCATCAACTTTATGGGCTGCGCAGCTGCCATGAACGGCTTACGCACGGCTTCAGACTTTGCCTGCGCTCACCCGGAGTCCAAAGCGCTGGTCGTCTGTGTGGAGTTGTCGAGTGTCAATGGCGTCTTCAAGCCGGACATTAACGACGTCGTCATCTCCAGTCTGTTTGGCGACGGATGCGCGGCTATCGTGGTCGGTTCTACCCACTCGGCCTCAGTTTCTTGGAGGGCCTCTCAGGTGTCGGTTCCTGAGCCCGGGTCTCCCGATACTCTCGTCGAGATGCCCCTCGAGCAGCAGCAGCAGCAGCAGCAGCAGCAGCAACCGACTTTGGCACCTGGGAAAATCATCATCCGCAAGTGCTTCAGCAAGCTGGTCAGGGGTACGGAGGAGGGCATCATCCTCGGCGTCAACGCCGACGGGATCACCTGCGAGCTCTCGCCGAAACTGCCCAACTACATCAACGCCGGTGTCGGTCCCGTTCTCGACGAAATCCTTGCCGCAAACGGCCTGACCAAGGCAGACATCGACCTGTGGGCCATCCACCCCGGCGGGCCCAAGATCATCGAGGAGTCGCTCAAGTCGCTGCAGCTGCCTGACGAGGTGGCTGCCATCAGCTGGGAGATGCTGAGCCGCTATGGAAACATGCTTAGCGTCTCCCTGCCGTTTGTGCTCAAGCGCATGGCGGCTGAGGCCAAGGAGAAACGGCCTGTCTCCACCGGCGTGGCGTTCAGTTTCGGTCCCGGGATCACTGTTGAGGGTATCCTCTTTGAGGTTGTAGGTAACTAATCAGGATGTTTACAGAGACAGGCGAACAAACAAAGCATTGGTTGGTTGGGGATGTGCGGCAAGGGCGCGTGGCTGCGCTGCAGCTTTTTTGCACTAGATTGAAGGCTTTTTGATCGGCGGTGGTGTTCGGGGGTGGCTTCGGTCGGCGGACGGGTGGCGATTATACTAGACTGGATTTGGTTGGGCTCGGCGTCTTTGACATGACAAAGAAAAACAAAGAAGACTCTTCAACAGTCGTTACTGATTACATCATAATTTTCATAATTTCTAACTATCTTAGAACTCAATATACAATAAAGTAAAACGAGTAATTACATCCTTTTGGTTTCGAATGCAGAAGACTGCGAAGCTTGTGAACATTGCATGAACTGAAGTACAAAATGGCTGGCATGGAGAACCCATCTTAAGCCCAGACCTTTATGCAGGGAGAAGTCTCGTTGTGTACTAATTAATAGCTCCGTGCAACTATCCAGATATGTAGGGAGTCTGGCACTCAGCCGCATGCTAGTGATAACTATCGTACTCTGGTAGAAACATGTCATGGGAGATACGCGTTCAGGTGTCCAACTTTTCCACTACGAGATCAAGTTCAGGTCGCCGCCCCATACCGTCCCACGCACGTGCGTCCCCCTTAACGCTAAGTTAACACGCCCTCTTTGTGTTCAGGTCTTCATTACGGGACCACATTTGACGTTAATATTGTTCTCTCTTCTCCCTGCTAATTATCTACTTTCTAACATGCTTTTTTTTCTTTTTTTTTGGAAGAAAGCTTTTTGCGGTGCGGTCGTCCCCGTCTTGATAACGTGACTCCGTTAATTAGCAAGTTTGTGGCTGTCAAGTGGCTGTCAAGTTTGACGTGCAGCCTGAGTGGAAGGAGGGGCGAGTCGGGACGAGCCACCGTCCACACAGCCACTCATTTCTTGCGGCATTTGTGTATCAATCTTCATCTTAGATAATCTTGTCCCACTTATTCTGGACTACCATGGTAGTATGGACCGAACTTTAAATAGGAACGTGGCGCGCGCGCGTTCTGAGGTAGACACGAAGCGTTCGAGCAAGTTGGAGGTGCGAAATGGGGTGTTTGCGGGCTATCGTACTGTTCGCTTTAACTGTCCTAAACTTCAATGCTTCCCTACGGCCCTCAGGACTCCATTTTATGACCATTGAGATAACGCTATTGTCTTCTCTACCTGTAGGTATCCTAAATGACAAATGGATATCTATCTTGGAACCCATGAAGCTCTCACTCTTTAGTGAATGGCCATGATAGTGCTCCGTACAGGAGATCTGTTAGTTCAAGCGTTATGGTTGTTAAAGCGAGCTGGTGGAACCTGTAGCTCGCAATTTGCACCTACTCGGCCCCGCGCGGTTTGTTGAGGTGGGCACGAAGCGAGGGGGACCGCGGGGCTTCGTCTTTGTTCTCCAAAACCCTCACCTGACGCGGCGGGCGTCGCACGGCTCGCACGGCAGTGGAGTTCGAGTTCAATGGCCCGCGGGGCAAAAACCCGCCAATCAGAGCGCTTCTATTACTGTCTATTCAGGCCCCGCACCCCGGCCAAAAAAAAAAGCGCACCGCAAAAACCTGATTTCCCCACCCACACCATACAACTACCACACCTTTCATCATCAATACTACTG